>LPNX010922839.1:168216-291535 GCA_001517045.1 Pseudotsuga menziesii | reverse complement strand
CCACTGGTATGAAATGGAAAAGATCTTAGCTAAGAGGTATGCTTTCTGTGATTTTTCAGATATAGCTGGTTTTCCGCATCCAGTGCCAACTATAAATGAATGAGATGATTATCTTCCTAGATTCAGACGAAGTAAGTATGATCATCCCGGTGAGCACTTATTCAATTTTCATCAATGCATGCTTGAACATGGCTTTTTTCACGAAGATGTCTTGATTAAGATGTTCAAATTTTCTTTAGAAGGAAATGCTCGTGAATGGTGTCAATCCCTTCCTGCTGTTAGTATCCATTCTCTAAAGGATTTCCATGTGGCTTTCAATTCATACTACAGAAAGATTTATTCAGCTGATCTTATTTTTTCTGAGTGTTGTCATGAGTTTAATTTTTCGAAATTAGAACTTCAGGGAGAGTATGCTGCTGAAGAAAATACTCTTCATCATGATCAGGAGATCATTGATTCACCCCATGATAACCTTAGTGATGCTTTTGACATCATATCAAATGCACCTACTGATGTATGTTGTCATGAAGATGAGATTGTTCCCTCTGAAAAATTCGAAGATGTTGAGCAGAGTGACATATCAGCAAGTGACAATTTCAGATCTATAGAGATTGAAGAGGACGGCCTACAATTTCCATATTTACAGGGGCCGTCTAATCTTCAGCTAGAACATGTGAATCATGATCCCGAATGTGTTGATGTTGTAGCAGCATATGCTATGAGCATCCCATATTTTCCAGACTTGCAGACAAAGGCAGATTGCAGCACTTTTGAAGAGAGTGATGGTGGCGAGATCTCGAGCATCCCAAATCAGCAGTCTATTGGAAATGTTTCTCCAGCAGATTTTGAGCAGACTTCTCCAGCAGATCTTCAGCAGTTTACACACATCATTGAGATCAATGAGGACAACCAGCCACATCATTTTCGTTTACAATCAGAACAGCAAGGAGAGGTATTTTATCATATTTTTCATGATCCTATTGCTGATTTTATGGAATCCACGAACAATGTGAATGTTAAAATATTCTTTATAGATGAAAGCTGGTCTGATCATTTGTTTGAACCTCTTCTCTACATGATATGGCTTCCATTGTTGTTTGAGTCAAGATCAAAGATGCCTGTAAATCACAATCTGACATGGCTGCATTGGAAATCCACTGTTACTTGATCATGTTGCTCCTATTAGTTAGTGTAGGAGTAGATAGAATAAAGCTCTTCTTATGAGCACGTAGATCATTTCCAGTTGTTGTTGAATAAGCAGAGCAGGTTGCATGTAAGCTGCAGGTGGGATACAGGTTTGCAGAGGGATCAGTGCTGATGGCTCGATGACTCCATGCCCAATGCTAAAGGCTACTGGAACTACTTGGTTCTGGGATTCTTAGGAACCTCACTGGGAGGATTCCATCCCCGAGTAGGAGCCAGATGTTATCTCCCAAACTGACCACCGTCTTTTTGGGTGATATAATGGGTAAAATTTTTACTTCTGTGAGTCTTGGGCTTCAAAATTCGAAAATTTAAGCTTTTGGAAGTTAACTAAGTCTGTGAAAGTCTGCTTAACTGCCGAAAAGGGTCAGTTTTCGCAGCTAAAAGAGTCTACCAGAATGAACTTAGCTGCCGAAAATGTTTCAATATGCAAAAAATAAAATCATGCTTTTGCACGCTCCAATATCAAGCAAGCCTGATTCATCATTGCAGTTGGAGAGGAAGTGCTACCTAAAAATCCTCTATATACTTGGGCTGTTAGTCATCATTAAGTAATGGAGTTTGTTTTCAACAAACACACCGATTCCTAGATCCATGGAAAAGAAGTCTGTCTGTCTATCACACACATATTCCCTGATTCTAAGAGACACATCAGCAAGTTAATGATGACAAAAGTGTGGCTCGGCATTGAGAGCAGAAATCGATGGGTTTGGCACTTATTCATTTTGGGCACAAATCCAGATGATATGGGACCTGTAAGACCAAGTTGCAAGTCAGATGAATCAGCTTGTTTATTGAGGAGACTATCCCACATGTTGTATGAGAAAAGCGGAGCCATGTGGTATTGGAGGGTTCTATGGCATATTGACGGTGGCAAGCTTCTTCTAAAGCTAAATCGCTTATTAAGGCCAGAGATTTCCCAAGGAAGTGCAATCAGTTGATCCAAATACAGTGCAGTCAAGCGACCCCATGGCAGTGAAGTCAAATAGCTATAAGGCAGTGCAGTCAAGAAACACTGCGGCAGTGAATTTAAAAAATCTTGTTGCGTTGAAGTCAAATAACTTCCACGCAGGGCATTTGGGAAACCCTATGACAATGCAGTCAAATAATGTCAAAGAAGCCCAGTTGCAACCAGAAGCTAGACATATTTCTCAATCAAGATCTCAGCCTACCTATATAAAGGGAAGTCCACATGAGGTTGAACAATATTTTCCAGAGATTGAATCTACAAGACCAAGGGTACATGATGCTTCAGAAACAAACCTCGCATACGCTAGTCTCATCCTCCAGAAGATAGAATACAAAATGGATTAGAATCGGAGGATTTTTTAGGGGGATCATCGCCAGGATTTGATGGTCTTGTGGACGATGGACCTGACCAGCTGAGCCACCAGGAGGATGTTGATTACTACTCTAAACATGAAATGGAGTCTGGAAGGGATGCAATCAATGGTCGAGAAAGAAATATGCATAATAAACGAGAGCTTCCCTACTTTGACTATGATCATCCTGATTCAAGTATGCATGATCAAATAGGCTACTTTGATGCTTGTGTTATATATGGTATCACATAGAGCAGAGCATTAGCAAGTAAATTCACGCTTAATCATATATCATCGCTGCTTACTATGCCGTTCTCTGGGTAATTGCTCTTCTCAATCTCCTTTGGTGCCTGCTTCAAGAATGCCAGGGTGTTACTGGGCAAGTATTTGCATGAAAGGATCGCTTGCAGCACTGGGATGGACAGGGATTTTGTTCCTTAACCGTAAACTGTACAAAAAAAACGAGCTCTTGTCCAGACCCTCTCAGCATTATTTTCGATTTCCCCTGCAATCTTCTCCAGATCATTCTGTTCAAGATCATATCTCTCCTCTCTATACAGCTAATTCCAAGGCAACATGTGCTATTGCATTTTCGTTTTCAGGAGTGGAAAGCCCTGCCCTGGGGTTTGCTGGATTTGCCATCCTGAGCATTTGAATGACATTTACACAAGGAATAACTTGAAATTTGGAACACGACAGAGAGGAGATCCTGTTGGGGATGTGATATTGTCACCATGGGAAAATGATGCTGATGACTTCATTATTAAACATAGACAAGCTCTGGAATGTAAGCATGTTTCTCAACATTTGCATAAATGGATTACGACTACGTTTTTCAGAGCCAAGATCTCTAAAGATGCATAGAGGAGCTGCTTGTGCGATCATCCTTTCTGAGGAGAATGTATCAGAGTGCCTTACAATGTTTTCTGTTGGCAGAGATGGTTTTATCAAGGTTTACTCTGTTACAGATGGTATTCAACTGCGTTCTACCAAACTTGGAAATTTACCACTCTCTTCTCTTGCCTTGGCTTACAGCATGGACGCATATCCTATTGTCCTTGCAGGATCATTTGATAATCATGTTTATGTCTACTCTGTAGATTATGGTCGTTCTCTTGCAAAGGTCAGAGTCCATGACGATACTATTTCATGTCCGCAAATCATGGAATCTTCTTGCCAACAAATAGTTACAGCATCTTGGGATGCAACTGTCAAAATTTGGACTATGGAGGAAGGAAGGGGTTCTTGGGCCACGACTCTGGACTCATCTAAGAACACCATAAATGCTAGTGTGGAATTTGTTGAGCAACTGCTGCAATAGAATACAAGAGTGGGCAGAGAGATCTTCTTTTTACACAGATCCGAGATTGTTTTTTCCAAATGCTTCAGGGGTGGATTATAAAGATGAAACATAATTAATTATATCAGTATCAAGGTTCTATTTTGTGTTTGAAGTATTTTGGCCAGGTGGAATTGGTTACTCATTTTCTGGGCAATCAACTGTTTAAAGCCAAAGATGAACTATTCGACTTGTCCGTAGCTCATTAATGTGGATTACATTTGTTGAAGACTTGATGGAGAACAAAGATGACAGAAGGCAGCAAATACTCCAGATTTTGTGCAGCTGTTAAGGATTCGATTCACCTTT
Organism: Pseudotsuga menziesii; assembly: GCA_001517045.1. Taxonomy (NCBI): domain Eukaryota; kingdom Viridiplantae; phylum Streptophyta; class Pinopsida; order Pinales; family Pinaceae; genus Pseudotsuga; species Pseudotsuga menziesii. The sequence continues at coordinate 287,362 of LPNX010922839.1, read as the reverse complement.
CCAGTCAAGTTTTCCAACAAGAAGATCAAATGTACAGGTGGCAGGGGATTCATTAATAAAAAAAATACCGTATCAGCCAAATATAAACAGTCAAAGAATCATCTCAAGATTTCTAGGCATTCAATTCTGTTATGCACCTAATCAAACCCACCGAGCCTTGGGAGGCTAACTTCACTTCAACAACCATTGAGCACAAGAAAGGAGACCGACACATCATCATTTCCTTGATTTAAGGAATCGTTCCTATCTTTTTGCAGTTTGCTGTTCTAGCTAGGATAACAAGATCCATGTTTTTAGGATCTTGAAACTACTTTGTAAAGACTATAAAGTCTGAGTACTGAGGCTGAACCAGGGGTTCAAGTTTGGATACATTTTGGACTATGTACTGGACACTTCTTTGCTATATGAATCACAATTTCCTTTGGTTATTAGATATCAGTCTGTCCACACTTTCATTATTCTACATTTGATTTTATTCAGTTCAGTTGTTCAGAACTGTCATCTTCTGATATAGCTCATGGATGAATTAGTGTTTCTTTATATTCTTGTATGACCCTGCATTTCAATGTATTTGGTTATCTCGAATGTTTTTCTTCATACCTCGATTATTTACTGTGGCTGATATTTAATTCCTCGAAGCACTGGCTTATTTAGAGGCATGGCATGTTGTCTTACTGCTTAGTCTTTTAATTTTCCTATTGATCCACCTTTTCAGAAAACACAAAAATATGATTTCTCAAGTTACCAAGCATACTTAGGCATAACCACTAAGTAGTTTCTTGGAGTGATAACAAAATGGCGCCGCTGCCGGGGAGCGAGGTGAGAAGCTGATCTTCCTGGGAGATGACATAGATCTACTCTTTGATGATAGACAAGGGTTAGACACTTATTGGTTATAATCTTCTATCTGGCGACTCCATGAGGACGGATTCAGTGGCGACTCCATTGTTCAGAATTTTGTTGGTGATTCCACTGGTATGAAATGGAAAAGATCTTAGCTAAGAGGTATCCTTTCTGTGATTTTTTAGATATAGCTGGTTTTCCGCATCCAGTGCCAACTATAAATGAATGGGATGATTATCTTCCTAGATACAGAGGAAGTAAGTATGATCATCCCGGTGAGCACTTATTCAATTTTCATCAATGCATGCTTGAACATGGCTTTGTTCCCGAAGATGTCTTGATCAAGCTGTTCAAATTTTCTTTAGAAGGAAATGCTCGTGAATGGTGTCAATCCCTTCCTGCTGTTAGTATCCATTCTCTAAAGGATTTCCATGTGGCTTTCAATTCATACTACAGAAAGATTTATTCAGCTGATCTTATTTTTTCTGAGTGTTGTCATGAGTTTAATTTTTCGAAATTAGAACTTCAGGGAGAGTATGCTGCTGAAGAAAATACTCTTCATCATGATCAGGAGATCATTGATTCACCCCATGATAAACTTAGTGATGCTTTTGACATCATATCAAATGCACCTACTGATGTATGTTGTCATGAAGATGAGATTGTTCCCTCTGAAAAATTCGAAGATGTTGAGCAGAGTGACATATCAGCAAGTGACAATTTCAGATCTATAGAGATTGAAGAGGACGGCCTACAATTTCCAGATTTACAGGGGTTGTCTAATCTTCAGCTAGAACATGTGAATCATGATCCCAAATGTGTTGATGTTGTAGTAGCATATGCTATGAGCAGCCCATATCTTCCAGACTTGCAGACAAAGGCAGATTGCAGCACTTTTGAAGAGAGTGATGGTGGCGAGATCTCGAGCAGTCCAAATCAGCAGTCTATTGGAAATGTTTCTCCAGCAGATTTTGAGCAGACTTCTCCAGCAGATCTTGAGCAGTTTACACACATCATTGAGATCAATGAGGACAACCAGCCACATCATTTTCGTTTACAATCAGAACAGCAAGGAGAGGTATTTTATCATATTTTTCATGATCCTATTGCTGATTTTATGGAATCCATGAACAATGTGAATGTTAAAATATTCTTTATAGATGAAAGCTGGTATGATCATTTGTTCGAACCTCTTCTCTACATGATATGGCTTCCATTGTTGTTTGAGTCAAGATCAAAGATGCCTGTAAATCACAATCTGACATGGCTGCTTTGGAAATCCAATGTTACTTGATCATGCTGCTCCTATTAGTTAGTGTAGGAGTAGATAGAATAAAGCTCTTCTTATGAGCACGTAGATCATTTCCAGTTGTTGTTGAATAAGCAGAGCAGGTTGCATGTAAGCTGCAGGTGGGATACAGGTTTGCAGAGGGATCAGTGCTGATGGCTCGATGACTCCATGCCCAATGCTAAAGGCTACTGGAACTACTTGGTTCTGGGATTCTTCGGAACCTCACTGGGAGGATTCCATCACCGAGTAGGAGCCAGATGTTATCTCCCAAACTGACCACCGTCTTTTTGGGTGATAGAATGGGTAAAATTTTTACTTCTGTGAGTCTTGGGCTTCAAAATTCAAAAATTTAAGCTTTTGGAAGTTAACTAAGTATGTGGAAGTCTGCTTAACTGCTGAAAAGGGTCAGTTTTCGCAGCTAAAGTAGTCTACCAGAATGAACTTAGCTGCCGAAAATGTTTCAATATGCAAAAAATAAAATCATGCTTTTGCACGCTCCAATATCAAGCAAGCCTGATTCATCATTGCAGTTGGAGAGGAAGTGCTACCTAAAAATCCTCTATATACTTGGGCTGTTAGTCATCATTAAGTAATGGAGTTTGTTTTCAACAAACACACCGATTCCTAGATCCATGGAAAAGAAGTCTGTCTGTCTATCACATACATATTCCCTGATTCTAAGCGACACATCAGCAAGTTAATGATGACAAAAGTGTGGCTCGGCATTGAGAGCAGAAATCGATGGGTTTGGCACTTATTCCTTTTGGGCACAAATCCAGATGATATGGCACCTGTAAGACCAAGTTGCAAGTCAGATGAACCAACTTTTTTATTGAGGAGACTATCCCACATGTTGTATGAGAAAAGCGGAGCCATGTGGTATTGGAGGGTTCTATGGCATATTGACGGTGGCAAGCTTCTTCTAAAGCTAAATCGCTTATTAAGGCCAGAGATTTCCAAAGGAAGTGCAATCAGTTGATCCAAATACAGTGCAGTCAAGCGACCCCATGGCAGTGAAGTCAAATAACTATAAGGCAGTGCAGTCAAGAAACATTGCGGCAGCGAATTTAAACAATCTTGTTGCGTTGAAGTCAAATAACTTCCACGCAAGGCATTTGGGAAACCCTATGACAGTGCAGTCAAATAATGTCAAAGAAGCCCAGTTGCAACCAGAAGCTAGACATATTTCTCAATCAAGATCTCAGCCTACCTATATAAAGGGAATTCCACATGAGGTTGAACAATATTTGCCAGAGATTGAATCTACAAGACTGAGGGTACATGATGCTTCAGAAACAGACCTCGCATACGCCAGTCTCATCCTCCAGAAGATAGAATACAAAATGGATTAGAATCGGAGGATTTTTTAGGGGTATCATCGCCAGGATTTGATGGTCTTGTGGACGATGGACCTGACCAGCTGAGCCACCAGGAGGATGTTGATTACTACTCTAAACATGAAATGGAGTCTGGAAGGGATGCAATCAATGGTCGAGAAAGAAATATGCATAATAAACGAGAGCTTCCCTACTTTGACTATGATCATCCTGATTCAAGTATGCATGATCGAACAGGCTACTTTGATGCTTGTGTTATGTATGGTATCGCATAGAGCAGAGCATTAGCAAGTAAATTCACGCTTAATCATATATCATCGCTGCTTACTATGCCGTTCTCTGGGTAATTGCTCTTCTCAATCTCCTTTGGTGCCTGCTTCAAGAATGGCAGGGTGTTACTGGGAAAGCATTTGCATGAAAGGATCGCTTGCAGCACTGGGATGGACAGGGATTTTGTTCCTTAACCGTAAACTATACAAAAAAAACGAGTTCTTGTCCAGACCCTCTCAGCATTATTTTCGATTTCCCCTGCAATCTTCTCCAGATCGTTCTGTTCAAGATCATATCTCTCCTCTCTATACAGCTAATTCCAAGGCGACATGTGCTATTGCATTTTCGTTTTCAGGAGTGGAAAGCCCTGCCCCGGGGTTTGCTGGATTTGCCATCCTGAGCATTTGAATGACATTTACACAAGGAATAATTTGAAATTTGGAACACGACAGAGAGGAGATCCTGTTGGGGATGTGATATTGTCACCATGGGAAAATGATGCTGATGACTTCATTATTAAACATAGACAAGCTCTGGAATGTAAGCATGTTTCTCAACATTTGCATAAATGGATTACGACTACGTTTTTCAGAGCCAAGATCTCTAAAGATGCATAGAGGAGCTGCTTGTGCGATGATCCTTTCTGAGGAGAATGCATCAGAGTTCCTTACAATGTTTTCTGTTGGCAGAGATGGTTTTATCAAGGTTTACTCTGTTACAGATGGTATTCAACTGCGTTCTACCAAACTTGGAAATTTACCACTCTCTTCTCTTGCCTTGGCTAACAGCATGGACGCATATCCTATTGTCCTTGCAGGATCATTTGATAATCATGTTTATTTCTACTCAGTAGATTATGGTCGTTCTCTTGCAAAGGTCAGAGTCCATGACGATACTATTTCATGTCCGCAAATCATGGAATCTTCTTGCCAACAAATAGTTACAGCATCTTGGGATGCAACTGTCAAAATTTGGACTATGGAGGAAGGAAGGGGTTCTTGGGCCACGACTCTGGACTCATCTAAGAACACCATAAATGCTAGTGTGGAATTTGTTGAGCAACTGCTGCAATAGAATACAAGAGTGGGCAGAGAGATCTTCTTTTTACACAGATCCGAGATTGTTTTTTCCAAATGCTTCAGGGGTGGATTATAAAGATGAAACATAATTAATTATATCAGTATCAAGGTTCTATTTTGTGTTTGAAGTATTTTGGCCAGGTGGAATTGGTTACTCATTTTCTGGGCAATCAACTGTTTAAAGCCAAAGATGAACTATTCGACTTGTCTGTAGCTCATTAATGTGGATTACATTTGTTGAAGACTTGATGGAGAACAAAGATGACAGAAGGCAGCAAATACTCCAGATTTTGTGCAGCTGTTAAGGATTCGATTCACCTTTCCAGTCAAGTTTTCCAACAAGAAGATCAAATGTACAGGTGGCAGGGGATTCATCAATCAAAAAAATACCGTATCAGCCAAATATAAACAGTCAAAGAATCATCTCAAGATTTCTAGGCATTCAATTCTGTTATGCACCTAATCAAACCCACCGAGCCTTGGGAGGCTAAATTCACTTCAACAACCATCGAGCACAAGAAAGGAGACCGACACATCATCATTTCCTTGATTTAAGGAATCGTTCCTATCTTTTTGCAGTTTGCTGTTCTAGCTAGGATAACAAGATCCATGTTTTTAGGATCTTGAAACTACTTTGTAAAGACTATAAAGTCTGAGTACTGAGGCTGAACCAGGGGTTCAATTTTGGGTACATTTTGGACTATGTACTGGACACTTCTTTGCTATATGAATCACAGTTTCCTTTGGTTATTAGATATCAGTCTGTCCACACTTTCATTATTCTACATTTGATTTTATTCAGTTCAGTTGTTCAGAACTGTCATCTTCTGATATAGCTCAGGGATGAATTAGTGTTTCTTTATATTCTTGTATGACCCTGCATTTCAATGTATTTGGTTATCTCGAATGTTTTTCTTCATACCTCGATTATTTACTGTGGCTGATATTTAATTCCTCGAAGCACTGGCTTATTTAGAGGCATGGCATGTTGTCTTACTGCTTAGTCTTTTAATTGTCCTATTGATCCACCTTTTCAGAAAACACAAAAATATGATTTCTCAAGTTACCAAGCATACTTAGCCATAACCACTAAGTAGTTTCTTGGAGCGATAACAAAATGGCGCCGCTGCCGGGGAGCGAGGTGAGAAGCTGATCTTCCTGGGAGACGACATAGATCTACTCTTTGATGATGGACAAGGGGTAGACACTTATTGGTTATAATCATCTATCTGGCGACTCCATGAGGACGGATTCAGTGGCGACTCCATGAGGACGGATTCAGTGGCGACTCCATTGTTCAGAATTCTGTTGGTGATTCCACTGGTATGAAATGGAAAAGATCTTAGCTAAGAGGTATGCTTTCTGTGATTTTTCAGATATAGCTGGTTTTCCGCATCCAGTGCCAACTATAAATGAATGGGATGATTATCTTCCTAGATTCAGAGGAAGTAAGTATGATCATCCCGGTGAGCACTTATTCAATTTTCATCAATGCATGCTTGAACATGGCTTTGTTCACGAAGATGTCTTGATCAAGCTGTTCAAATTTTCTTTAGAAGGAAATGCTCGTGAATGGTGTCAATCCCTTCCTGCTGTTAGTATCCATTCTCTAAAGGATTTCCATGTGGCTTTCAATTCATACTACAGAAATATTTATTCAGCTGATCTTATTTTTTCTGAGTGTTGTCATGAGTTTAATTTTTCGAAATTAGAACTTCAGGGAGAGTATGCTGCTGAAGAAAATACTCTTCATCATGATCAGGAGATCATTCATTCACCCCATGATAACCTTAGTGATGCTTTTCACATCATATCAAATGCACCTACTGATGTATGTTGTCATGAAGATGAGATTGTTCCCTCTGAAAAATTCGAAGATGTTGAGCAGAGTGACATATCAGCAAGTGACAATTTCATATCTATAGAGATTGAAGAGGACGGCCTACAATTTCCAGATTTACAGGGGCTGTCTAATCTTCAGCTAGAACACGTGAATCATGATCCCGAATGTGTTGATGTTGTAGCAGCATATGCTATGAGCAGCCCATATCTTCCAGACTTGCAGACAAAGGCATATTGCAGCACTTTTGAAGAGAGTGATGGTGGCGAGATCTCGAGAAGTCCAAATCAGCAGTCTATTGGAAATGTTTCTCCAGCAGATTTTGAGCAGACTTCTCCAGCAGATCTTGAGCAGTTTACACACATCATTGAGATCAATGAGGACAGCCAGCCACATCATTTTCGTTTACAATCAGAACAGCAAGGAGAGGTATTTTATCATATTTTTCATGATCCTATTGCTGATTTATGGAATCCACGAACAATGTGAATGTTAAAATATTCTTTATAGATGAAAGCTGGTCTGATCATTTGTTCAAACCTCTTCTCTACATGATATGGCTTCCATTGTTGTTTGAGTCAAGATCAAAGATGCCTGTAAATCACAATCTGACATGGCTGCATTGGAAATCCACTGTTACTTGATCATGCTGCTCCTATTAGTTAGTGTAGGAGTAGATATAATAAAGCTCTTCTTATGAGCACGTAGATCATTTCCAGTTGTTGTTGAATAAGTAGAGCAGGTTGCATGTAAGCTGCAGGTGGGCTACAGGTTTGCAGAGGGATCAGTGTTGATGGCTCGATGACTCCATGCCCAATGCTAAAGGCTACTGGAACTACTTGGTTCTGGGATTCTTCGGAACCTCACTGGGAGGATTCCATCCCCGAGTAGGAGCCAGATGTTATCTCCCAAACTGACCACCGTCTTTTTGGGTGATAGAATGGGTAAAATTTTTACTTATGTGAGTCTTCGGCTTCAAAATTCGAAAATTTAAGCTTTTGGAAGTTAACTAAGTCTGTGGAAGTCTGCTTAACTGCCGAAAAGGGTCAGTTTTCGCAGCTAAAGTAGTCTACCAGAATGAACTTAGCTGCCGAAAATGTTTCAATATGCAAAAAATAAAATCGTGCTTTTGCACGCTCCAATATCAAGCAAGCCTGATTCATCATTGCAGTTGTAGAGGAAGTGCTGCCTAAAAATCCTCTATATACTTGGGCTGTTAGTCATCATTAAGTAATGGAGTTTGTTTTCAACAAACACATCGATTCCTAGATCCGTGGAAAAGAAGTCTGTCTGTCTATCACATACATATTCCCTGATTCTAAGCGACACATCAGCAAGTTAATGATGACAAAAGTGTGGCTCGGCATTGAGAGCAGAAATCGATGGGTTTGGCACTTATTCCTTTTGGGCACAAATCCAGATGATATGGCACCTGTAAGACCAAGTTGCAAGTCAGATGAACCAGCTTGTTTATTGAGGAGACTATCCCACATGTTGTATGAGAAAAGCGGAGCCATGTGGTATTGGAGGGTTCTATGGCATATTGATGGTGGCAAGATTCTTCTAAAGCTAAATCACTTATTAAGGCCAGAGCTTTCCCAAGGCAGTGCAATCAGTTGATCCAAATACACTGCAGTCAAGCGACCCCATGGCAGTGAAGTCAAATAACTATAAGGCAGTGCAGTCAAGAAACACTGCGGCAGTGAATTTAAACAATCTTGTTGCGTTGAAGTCAAATAACTTCCACGCAGGGCATTTGGGCAACCCTATGACAGTGCAGTCAAATAATGTCAAATAAGCCCAGTTGCAACCAGAAGCTAGACATATTTCTCAATCAAGATCTCAGCCTACCTATATAAAGGGAAGTCCACATGAGGTTGAACAATATTTTCCAGAGATTGAATCTACAAGACCGAGGGTACATGATGCTTCAGAAACAGACCTCGCATACGCCAGTCTCATCCTCCAGAAGATAGAATACAAAATGGATTAGAATCGAAGGATTTGTTAGGGGGATCATCGCCAGGATTTGATGTTCTTGTGGACGATGGACCTGACCAGCTGAGCCACCAGGAGGATGCTGATTACTACTCTAAACATGAAATGGAGTCTGGAAGGGATGCAATCAATGGTCGAGAAAGAAATATGCATAATAAACGAGAGCTTCCCTACTTTGACTATGATCATCCTGATTCAAGTATGCATGATCGAACAGGCTACTTTGATGCTTGTGTTATATATGGTATCGCATAGAGCAGAGCATTAGCAAGTAAATTCACGCTTAATCATACATCATCGCTGCTTACTATGCCGTTCTCTGGGTAATTGCTCTTCTCAATCTCCTTTGGTGCCTGCTTCAAGAATGGCAGGGTGTTACTGGGCAAGCAATTGCATGAAAGGATCGCTTGCAGCACTGGGATGGACAGGGATTTTGTTCCTTAACCGTAAACTGTACAAAAAAAACGAGCTCTTGTCCAGACCCTCTCAGCATTATTTTCGATTTCCCCTGCAATCTTCTCCAGATCGTTCTGTTCAAGATCATATCTCTCCTCTCTATACAGCTAATTCCAAGGCGACATGTGCTATTGCATTTTCTTTTTCATGAGTGGAAAGCTTTGCCCCGGGGTTTGCTGGATTTTCCATCCTGAGCATTTGAATGACATTTACACAAGGAATAACTTGAAATTTGGAACATGATAGAGAGGAGATCCTGTTGGGGATGTGATATTGTCACCATGGGAAAATTATGCTGATGATTTCATTATTAAACATAGACAAGCTCTGGAATGTAATCATGTTTCTCAACATTTGCATAAATGGATTACAACTATGTTTTTCAGAGCCAAGATCTCTAAAGATGCATAGAGGAGCTGCTTGTGCGATCATCCTTTCTGAGGAGAATGCATCAGAGTGCCTTACAATGTTTTATGTTGGCAGAGATGGTTTTATCAAGGTTTACTCTGTTACATATGGTATTCAAATGCGTTCTACCAAACTTGGAAATTTACCACTCTCTTCTCTTGCCTTGGCTAACAGCATGGACGCATATCCTATTGTCCTTGCAGGATCATTTGATAATCATGTTTATGTCTACTCAGTAGATTATGGTCGTGCTCTTGCAAAGGTCAGAGTCCATGACGTAACTGTTTCATGTCCACAAATCATGGAATCTTCTTGCCAACAAATAGTTACAGCATCTTGGGATGCAACTGTCAAAATTTGGACTATGGAGGAAGGAAGGGGTTCTTGGGCCACGACTCTGGACTCATCTAAGAACACCAGAAATGCTAGTGTGGAATTTGTTGAGCAACTGCTGCAATAGAATACAAGAGTGGGCAGAGAGATCTTCTTTTTACACAGATCCGAGGTTGTTTTTTCTAAATGCTTCAGGGGTGGATTATAAAGATGAAACATAATTAATTATATCAGTATCAAGGTTCTATTTTGTGTTTGAAGTATTTTGGCCAGGTGGAATTGGTTACTCATTTTCTGGGCAATCAACTGTTTAAAGCCAAAGATGAACTATTCGACTTGTCCATAGCTCATTAATGTGGATTACATTTGTTGAAGACTTGATGGAGAACAAAGATGACAGAAGGCAGCAAATACTCCAGATTTTGTGCAGTTGTTAAGGATTCGATTCACCTTTCCAGTCAAGTTTTCCAACAAGAAGATCAAATGTACAGGTGGCAGGGGATTCATCAATCAAAAAAATACCGTATCAGCCAAATATAAACAGTCAAAGAATCATCTCAAGATTTCTAGGCATTCAATTCTGTTATGCACCTAATCAAACCCACCGAGCCTTGGGAGACTAACTTCACTTCAACAACCATCGAGCACAAGAAAGGAGACCAACACATCATCATTTCCTTGATTTAAGGAATCGTTCCTATCTTTTTGCAGTTTGCTGTTCTAGCTAGGATAACAAGATCCATGTTTTTAGGATCTTGAAACTACTTTGTAAAGACTATAAAGTCTGAGTACTGAGGCTGAACTAGGGGTTCAATTTTGGATACATTTTGGACTATGTACTGGACACTTCTTTGCTATATGAATCACAGTTTCCTTTGGTTATTAGATATCAGTCTGTCCACACTTTCATTATTCTACATTTGATTTTATTCAGTTCAGTTGTTCAGAACTGTCATCTTCTGATATAGCTCATGGATGAATTAGTGTTTCTTTATATTCTTGTATGACCCTGCATTTCAATGTATTTGGTTATCTCGAATGTTTTTCTTCATACCTCGATTATTTACTGTGGATGATATTTAATTCCTCGAAGCACTAGCTTATTTAGAGGCATGGCATGTTGTCTTACTGCTTAGTCTTTTAATTGTCCTATTGATCCACCTTTTCAGAAAACACAAAAATATGATTTCTCAAGTTACCAAGCATACTTAGCCATAACCACTAAGTAGTTTCTTGGAGTGATAACAGTATGGAATTCTAAACAAGTTTAATAGTGACAATGTAAAAATAGTGCAGTTACCATGACCTTCCAGTATTGTGCATTGAATTGGTTTATGAATTTTTTTGTTGTACGAGTAGGAGTTCAACATAAATCATTGGTAGAGATTAGAACTGTCTTCAAAGATGAGTTAAAAAATACTAAGTTTAATTCATAGTGTATTATTTAGATAAAAGAGATTAAGAAGTCACCAAATGAATTAATGTTGGACTTTGATGAGTTGTTCAAAAATTTGATGGATCGATTAAGTTTTCAGATTCATGATGCAAAACACAAAGAGTAGTTTATAGATACATTTCCACCACATATAATATTACCATTGATGCAATAGAAGGTTGTGTCGCAATACGAGGCTCTTTAAATTTCCATGAATCTAGAGTCATCCCCATAAGGAGGGAGTGGTATAGGGATTGGTTAGATTCATACACAATTAGCAATTTTTTCACTTCATATCCAAGATATTAAGAAAGGAAAAGATAAATGAGAGGAAGTATGGTGTATCAAGTGCAAGGTAGAAGTTCATCATAAGGATCAATGTTCATCATTTCAAAAGTATCTAGCTATAGGGGCTCCTAATCCCTTGGATCATGGATTTGGACTTTGGTCTGAGATACGTAGGACTAGTGGACATCGACCATAAGAATGCTACTTATTGCAAAACTATATAAACACTCCTAAAAATTTATTTTGTAACTTGTGTACATCTGTAGGCCATGATGAATCAAATTGTCGGGCATATGAATTGTTGTAAGAACATACAATTGATGTCTATATAATTAAAGGAGAGGAGCAAGCTGAGGGGAGCAATGCATAGTTCAATTCTAAGAGAGGATACTAAAATAAAGGAAGAGATGTATTTGGAAAAGGAAGAGGACAAATAATTTGTTATAATTGTGGATAGCTGTGCAACTTGGCAAGAGATTGTTTGAACCCCTTTTCAACATACACATATTAGAGTGTATTAGATCATACTACTAAAGACTTCCCACAATTAATAGCAAAATGGAAGGAAAAGAGAAATCAAAACTAGAAACAGAATGTCAAAAAAATACCTATGAAGTAGCGAGAAGATCAATCTATCGTCATAGTAGTTACAAGTGGATGAACTATGAAAGGGGGTGATGTGGCATCACAAGGGAAGCAGTGTGAACCATGGGTTAGGGAAGTAGCAGAATGTCCACCAATGTTCAACCCTTAGAAGGAAAAGGATATTTATGTCAAATTCAAAAGAGAGTTTACTATGACAAGTTAAGGAGAATCAACATATGTGACCCATCCAGTGTGTGATACTCTGGAAGTATATGAAGTGCCTTTGATTTATGATCATTCGATTCTAAGGAGACCATTGGAAATGGTAAGTGCTTTGAATAATTTCTTGAAACTTTGTTTAGATATGTTAAATTTTGAAAATGAATAAAAATAACTTCACAATTTAATTGATCAATATGACCAAGAAATGGTAGAACCTGTTGAAGAAATAATTGTGAATTGTTTGCAATGAAAGAAGAGAACATGGAATTAATTTTGACTTAGTGCTTAGATTGGGGATTACGAAATGGAACTTATTATTATAGATCTAGGATCAAATATAAATGTACTTACCAATCAAAAAAGCAAAAATATGGGTAAGACTAATCTTGTATGGTCACCTTTGCAATTAAGGTTGGAAAATCAGCAGAAAGTGGTACCAGTTAGTAAGTTAGTAGGGGTACTTGTTGATGTTGAATATGGATTACGGATATTTGCAACATTTTGAAGTTATTGAAATAGTAGATGACATTTAACCTTATACAAAATTATTTGGGATATATTGGGAAATGGATAATCAAGCTATCATTAACTTGAAAACGAGTCGGATGATGTTTGAAGGGGAAAAATCAAAATTATTGCACCCCTGGATCCTCTAGAGGGTCAGAGATATGTTGAACCTGTTAAAGAAGGAAATGATTCTCATGAACTATAAAATATTTGTAAAATGGAATCAAGAATGGATGACTATATCACCCTACAGCATATGGTAACCTTAGTTGGAACAATATAAGATCCTGTGCATTAGATTCAGAGGAAGGACTGGATAATTGGAAAAATAGGTTGCATGAAGTATCTATGATATTGTGTGGTTGCATCACTAAATCATTGTGTTGGATCAGGACAAAAATATGTAATCCACCTGTGTATGATGGTTTAATGAATTTAGATTAATTTATTTTTGAGTTTGAATTGCAAGTTTCGAAGAAACAATGAGTATTAGATTAGATTTATCCCCGAAGTATACCGTAGAAAGATGGTGGGATACTCATAAGTATAATATAGTAGGACATAAGTCCACGTAAAATGAAATCATACCACCTCACAAAGACAAAAGTACATGGATCCAATTACATGATGATCAATCCCTATTACTTTAGGACATAACTCCAAGGATGATGCCATCCTCCCACCTCACAAAGACAAAATTCCACGGATCCAATTATGAGATTATCAATCCCTATCAATTTAGGAAATAATTCCAAGGACGATGCAATCCTACCACACCACTATCAACATGCTCCCCCTTTTAAGGAGGGTCTAGAACGTCATCAACCGACTCCCCCTTTTGAGGAGGTTCCGCAACATCATCAACCTATTTCTCCTTTCAAGGGAGTTCTTCAATATCATCAACTTTGTAATGCCCCACTCAAGGGTAGGCAAGGTGATTGAATAAAATCATTTGTAAAATAAATAGATGTGATGATTTGATACAAAAGTATAATGTTTAGTGTCCTTGGGTAAATTGGCATGATAGGACTTATGTATGAGGATCTAATATCAAGGATGGATATAGTACCAACACTGAGACCTAAGAGGATGCATTGGAAATATAAAATTAATATCCATACAAGTATTCTCGAACTTCAGGACGAAGTTTCCTAAAGTGGGGGTGTATGTAACACCCTGTTTTTACCTTGACTTTGGAGATAATTTATGACTAGACTTTGGATATTTATTAATTTGGTATTTAAAACTTTATTTTGGACATATTATTGAGGGCATCAAGTTCTGGATGACCCGGACTTGGGTAAAATGATTAGCTACTAAAGAGATATGAACTAAACAAAATTGTCTGACTTATGGATTGTATGATGATTTTAATTATGAATGAAATTTATATGAAGTTATCAAGCAAGAGGTAAATTATATATTGTTGAATCATTGACAAAATTACTATGTAGCATGTACTTTGATGGTCTGTCGAGTGTGACAGGAAAGGCAGGTACATGAATAGAAAATGGGCACCAATATGCAAAGACTCTAAGGGAGTCAATGGCGTTGGCAGGTGATATCGGTCTTGTATATAGCATGGTTGATTTATGATATGTTTGATGCACTGTCATGCATGGACTTTGGATGAGTCGAGAAACCCCAAAAGTTGAGGTCGATTGATGGTTTGTTATAGTTGAAATCTTATTTATGAGATTTGATGCACGAGTTATTTTATGTGAAGGTGATGGGATTGTGATTGCCAATCGATCCACATCAGGTGATGGGGCTGAAAATATTATACCTGTAAAGCTAGCAAATTGGACGATGCAATGAACTTTGAATAGAGTGAGGAAAACTCTAGTTCATCAGATGCGTGTACCGTGAGGGTAGGCCATGAGTCGGTCACTCACAAAGATTATTACTGGGGGCACGCAATAAGGATTCGACCTTATTTCCCAGGAACCACCTGGCTCTTCCTAGGGTAGGTGAACTGAGGTAACATTGGCTCAGTCATCATAACCAACTCCCCACCTGTGGGAATTATCAGAAGGGCATGCAAGACGCATAACACCTTGACAATTCTGGTCGCGACAAGAATGCGACAGTAAACAACATATATATTTTTAAGGGAAATAAGAAATTGATCATAAAGAACTTAATAATAATAATAATAATAATTAATTAATTAATTTAAAAATGATAAATAAATAAGGATAAATAAAATTAAATCAAGTTGAATTAAGAAATCAGTTAACATGAGTAAATTAAGGAACTTGAAATAAAGTGAAACCCTAAAAGGAATGAGACAACTAAAGATAACCAACAAGTCGGTTGGTAAATAAAAATAAATTAAGTAACTAAAGAGTTAATTGAAAGAGATGCATGGGATGCATGGGGATTAATGAAATGGTTAATAAAAGCTAATGAAATGGAAGAACGAGGGGATATGAATTTTTCTTCTTCTTTGGTCCTGCCATAGTTTGGAGCCCGAACCCTTTGGGGTGGATTTGAGGAGACTGTGGAATAGTGTGGTTCAATACAACATGAGTGAGGTTGAGAGCCTCCCACTAGCAGTCTGGAATTGTACTTCCATTGCTAGCAAGGTGTTGTCAGCCCCGTCGAGCTCGGGGGTCCTGGGGGAAGGAGAGTACCCGTCAGGGTATGGTAGGGAGGAAACTAGTGGATCTGGTGTGATTGAAAATCCAGCGATGACAACAACATGAGCATAGCAAAGACATAATAACCTTCAATCCCGTCCTCAAACAACAACGACTAGCGACGAGGTATTCTAGCATTGTTAAAATTATCTTGTTTCATGAATTATAATTATTTAAACTAGTTGTACCATGAAGATAGATCTTATGGTTTTTATGCACGTGCAATGATGAATTTTAAAATTAGTGTTTTATGGGATATTGGAATATATGTTTAAACTATGTTTATTTTATTAGTTTAGGAAAAAATTATGCCTGACCTTCAGTTGTATTTATCGGACCCCTTGGAGGGTTGTTACATATGGTATCAGAGCGAGGTTCAAATGCTCAAACCTAACAGCCTAACATTTACACGCATGTATTCATTACGGTGTATCTTATATATATATATATATGCCGACTCAACTTCGAGACTTAACCAACAACTAATCTATTGAAAATAAATATATATATATTGCATTGTGTCACTAAGCTAGATCCTAGTGTTGGGTTGGTATGCATGATTCTGTTGGTGCATCACTGCTAAATAGAATAAAACAGAAGCAACACAAGCCAAACGAGCTCTATCTAAAACAGAATGTGTGTTTATTAATACACCATGCAACCTATATATAAACTCTCATACTAGTTTAGCTGAAATTTGATCTCGAGACACAATGTTTTCTTAATGCAACTGTTGTCAAGCATGTAATGGACTAATTGGAAGTCCAACTACAAATAAAGATTTGTAATCACCGAGTTAACTCGACATAATGATTACTTGGGGTTATGATGAAAAGGATAATGGGACTTAGCATGAGTAAAGTGGCAGTCTATCTGCATGTCAACTTATCAGACCACAGATCTGA
Source organism: Pseudotsuga menziesii (assembly GCA_001517045.1). Classification (NCBI taxonomy): domain Eukaryota; kingdom Viridiplantae; phylum Streptophyta; class Pinopsida; order Pinales; family Pinaceae; genus Pseudotsuga; species Pseudotsuga menziesii. The sequence goes on along the minus strand of LPNX010922839.1, from coordinate 270,923 downwards.
TTTGTGATATAGTTTCACTTATTTTGGAACATGCATTAGGTCATATGACCTAGCGTTTGACTGCTACAAGGTCACCGCAATACTAGTGATAAGGATACTTCACCATGAAGCTGTGATTGCCAAAGATAACTAGTGTTTGAAGGCCTATTATAGTTTTAAACTAGAATTTGTAGAGTTATTTGTATAACTACCTTTCTCAACATGCAAGGATCTACCCATACCAATACCCAAAAAAAAAGAAGAGGAGGTAGCATAGCTCCTGGGGGAGAAGCATAGCTTAGCTTCGAGAAAGATGGCGCTAAGCCATGATGATGGTATTTCATGTATTAGTTCGGCGATACCCATAAGAGAGGGTGACCCAATTAGTGGGGGAGGGTTGTTAACTCCTGCCCATGCATTTGAGTGAAGTGGAGATGTCCTGATAGGCGATTTGTATCAATATCAATGATTAAGGTGAGAGTTTAAAGTTTTCATTTTTTTTTAAGATAACAAAGGGTGGACTGTATTTACTTAATATTGCATGCCTAATAAGAATGAAATATATAATTGAGTTTTATTTATTTATTTAAACATCACAACCTTCAGAGATCATTCCATGCCCAAAACGTTTAGCTAAGATTTCAATGGAAAATGTTGGGTTAAGATTTAATTGGGAAAACGCTGAGCTAATATTTTCTTATGCCAAAACGTTGAATTTGTAAATTAAATGTCAATCTCTTCAAACAAAAGGATGGGCATGGATCCCATGCCTTGAACCATGTAAAAATGTTTGATCTCTAGGATAGGCATCTCCATGGAGTGGATCCTAGACATAATAAAAGAAAATGTTGACCTGAAGCAACTGGGCGTCGGAGACCAACCCATGCAAGTCATTGACTAATAATCATTGCTTAATTTCTGCAATTGAAGCTGGACACTATCCCATGGTAAACATTCAGATAAAGCCATTAATTAAAACGTTTTAATTTAATCCTTGAAGAAAAAACCGCGAGGAGCCTGGGCATGAGACTGTTTTTCTGGCACCTAACTGATTTAGTTTGACAAAGGAAGGAAAACATTGAGCCTTCCGCACGAGTATACATTCTTACATTTAATTTATTTTAAATTGACAGAAAAAAATGTAGATATGACTTAATTGAAACCATTGACAGCCATGGGAATGTGGTATATAAACGTACAATCAGTTGTCAGTTGATCCAACGCATAAATGTCATCAATATTTACCAGGTGAGAAAGTATCTACAAATGGCTTGGTTATCTGCGGACAAAGTCACGTCAATAAAAATATAAACTAGTATTTCCAAAAATAAATGTCCATGTAATCAAGGATAATAGAACTACCTCTTCTATTGATTAAGATCTTGGTACTACAAGGCTACAATGTCGATTCAGGATTTATAAGCAATGGAGTTATATGCTCTGAAGTAAATCAATCCCATAGTGATACCCATAATGGAGTTAAGAGTATTTAGGTCGAAAAAAAATACAAAGTTCTGAATATTTCCTTATCCAAGAGTTGGAGAATTTTTGAAGGTAGGTTTGATATTGATTGAGGTCTGTGGATTGTTTTCCCAGCCTGATATTGAACGTGGTCTATGGATTGTTTTTATTTTTATTTTATTTAGTGTGACCTTGAATTGTGGTATGTGGATTGTTTTTTATTATTTTATTTATCATGATCTTGAGTGTGGTGTGTGGTATTCCTAGCGCAACTGTTTGTTTATCTTTCATATGGACGCTGGTATTACTAGCGCGACTGTAAGTTTAATTTTTTCATGTGGGCTGTGGTTTTCCCCAATGTGACACCATGACTCTCTTAATGTGTGATCCTTGATTGGAGTGTGTTGGAAAATGTAATAACTTGCAGATCTGTAGCTGACTCTCAGCCGACTCTGTTAGGGTCTGTATCAGTCAAGATCTTGTCGGTCAGTCTGACAAGAGTGAAGAGTCCATGATTAGGCAATGTAAACCAGTCGAATTTATTTTTGAAGCTAAGTTGTTAGGTAGATATTTATTACAGTATTTAATGGTGAGTCAGTTGACCCATGTAGAAGCAATATTCAAGTTGCCTATAAATAGAAGAAGCAAATTGTAAATTAGGTTAGAGTCACAAGACACAAGAGACACAACAGATACAATAGAGAGATAGAGGAACTCAGGATGAGAAAGAGAAGTTGAAGCTCAAGATTCTATGTAAGTGATTCAGTCGAAGAGCCGAATCTCTGTAAAAGGATTAGTCGGTGGACCGACAAGTCTGGACTGACAAGTTTGTAATACTTTGTTATTTCCGCATAAGTTATATATATGAAATAGTGTATGGTTGAATGTGTTTATTTGACCACACAATATTTCCATATTTACTTGTGTAAATGTCTTTTACCATTACAGTTGAGTGAAAGAACAAGAACCCATAAATTTCTCACCGCGTGAAAGTTCCAGGGTTTTACGGCACATTGGTCGACTCAAGTCTTCCTAGATATTTGGGCATATGTTTTTATAAGTTCTTTGGATTTGTTAATGTGTCCATTTTTACTTCATCTTACTCACATGTGAAAATCATTTGTAATTTCTTAAGTCTCTTAGACTAAGAAACATACTCTGTATATTTTGACCAAAGTGAACTGACAAGGTCGGTTGAGTAAGCCGACTTGAGAGGTCAAAAAGGTCAGCCGACTTGAGAGGTCAAAGAGGCCAACCGACTTGAGAATTTGAAGAGGTGAGCTGACTTGAGTGGTCAAAGAGGTGAGCTGACTTAGAGGTCAAAGTCAGCCGACTTCGAAGTGACAAGTGGTCGAGGTAAAATTGGTTGGTAGAAAGTTCGACCAAAGTTGATAGACTTGTCTAGTAGGAAGATAGACAAGTTTCACCTGACAAGTGAAAAAGAAAAAGAGGTCGGAGTGAAAAAGTGAAAATTAAATTTTAATATTAATTGAGCGGTAAACTCGAGTTTAGTCGGCTTGGTTTTGGCTAACTGGTATCAGAGCAAGGTTTATATCAGACCAAGATTTAGGAAAGAAATCTTGTCTTAAAAGGTGGAAATTTAATTTTCTAAGGAAAGTTAATTTAAAAATTAAAATGGCTTCCACTTTTGGTTCATTGCAAACTCCAATTTTTACAAGAAAGAATTATGAATACTGGTCTTTAACTATGAAGGCTTTATTCAGAGGTCAAGATGTTTGGGAGATAGTTCAGCATGGTTATGCAGAACCAGTAGACATGATAGCATATAACAATCTCACACAGGTTGAGAAAGATGTGTTGAGAGAACAAAGGAAGAAAGATGGAAAATCTCTGTTCTACATACATCAAGCTATGCATGAGAGCATACTCCCAATAATAGCATCAAAAACTAATGCTAAGAAAGCATGAGATACATTGAAGACTTCCTATCAAGTTTTGGATAAGGTAAAGACATTCGAGCTGCAGATTTTGAGAAGAGATTTTGAATCTCTGTCCATGAAAGATTCAGAGAATGTAGACACATTCTACACCAGAGTTGTTGGGTTGATAAACCAACTGAAATCTCATGAAGAATCCATAGAAGATCGAAGGGTTGTTGAAAAAATTCTCAGAAGTCTTCCCCCAAGATTTGAAAACTTGGTTGTGACCTTAGAGGAACACATAGACATGGCGACATTTACCATTGATTAGTTGCAAGCTTCACTCATCAATCATGAACACATACTCAGCAGAACACGGACATCATTGGAAGGTGCATTCATAGCACAGTCATCCATAAACCGTGGTAGAGGCAGGGGGAGAAACAACTTTAGAGGCAGAGGAAGAAGTTCTTCAAGAGGAGGATGAGTCAGAAGTCCTGCAAATGTTGGTGGCAGAGGAGATAATCAGAACCGAAGTGAGCCAACTGGCCAAAGGTTTGATAAATAAAAAATTCAATGTCATTACTGTAAGAAATTTGGTCATTATGCATATGAATGTAGAAATAAACAATATCACCAATGAAGGAAAAGCCCAAATCAGTCGACCAGCACCAGCACTTCAACAAGTGCAATTTTAATGGCATCGACATCTCCACTTGAATGCAATGCTGTTCAAGAAAGTCCACATGACATATGGTACTTAGATTTAAGATGCAGCAATCACATGACCGGTAATTTAAACTTGTTTTCCAGTCTAGACAATTTAGTTAAAATTTATGTTACACTTGGAAACAATGTCCAAGTTACTGTCTTAGGAAAAGGCACTGTTGATATTCTAACCAAACAGGGGGAGAGTAAGTATATCCCTGATGTCTATCATGTTGAATTTCTGAAACATAATCTGTTAAGCATTGGACAGTTGATACAAAAAGGCTACAAAGTCTACATGGAAGATGATCACTATGTGATCAAAGACAAGCGTCCAAGCGACCAACTGATAGCAAAAGTGCCAATAACAAGCAACCGCTTGTTTCCATTGAGGATAGTTCCCAACATAAAAGGGAAGGAAAACACATGATCTGCATTCAAGGCATAAAGTGAAGAAACAGTCGAGCTTCTCGACAAGAGAGAAAATTGCAGCGCTAATTTGCAAGCTACATTTTAGACAGAAGTTCAGGATGAATCCTGGTTGTGGCATTTCAGATTTGGACATCTGAATTTTGGTGGGCTGAAGCTACTGCAGACAAAGAATATAGTGAAAGGATTACCATTGATCGATAGACTAGAGAGGGTTTGTGAAGGTTGCATTTTTGGCAAGCAGGACAAAGAGACCTTTTCAGTCGAAAATTCATATAGAGCACGCACACCACTTGAAATTGTGCAGTCTGATATTTGTGGTCCAATGCAGATCATCCATTGGTGGCTACAAATATTTTCTAACTTTTATTGATGACTACTCAATAAAAACATGGGTATATTTTTTGAAACATAAATCTGATGCATTTAGTTATTTTTAGCAGTTCAAGGCACTCGTGGAGAACTAGAGTGGACATCGCATCAAGATTTTAAGGACCGACAGAGGAGGTGAATATGTTTGAAATGAATTTATGAATTTTTGCAAGACCCATGGCATACAGAAGCAATTCACAGCATGGTATACACCTCAACAGAATGGTATTGCCAAAATAAAGAACAAAACCATCATGGAGATGGCATGCATCATGTTGGTAGCCAGGCATTTGCCAAATGAGTATTGGGGTGAAGCAGTTACAACTTCCATATACATTATGAACCGGTGTCCGACAAAGAGTGTGAAGAACAAAGTTCCCCAAGAAGCATGGACATGTATGAATCATAGTGTTTCTCATTTAAAATTTTTTGGTTGTGTTGCATATGCTCATATTCTAGATGAGCTGAGAAAGAAGCTAGACAAGAAGGGACAAAAATGTATTTTTGTTGGCTATTCAGGAGACACAAAAGCATACAAGCTGTATGATCCTGTCACAAGGAAAGTGATAATCAATCGATATGTTCAATTTTTCGAGAATGAATCATGGGATGGAACTGTCGACATAAATGTCAACATTGTGTCGAATGTCGACAATGATGATATGGAAGAGGAAGTGGTTCAAATACCACATGTAAGTCAACCGGTCGCAGCATCGTCGACTCCCATGACACCACAACATGGTTCAACACAAGGACCATCGACACAAGTAGCAGATCAAGCTACACTGACAGGTACACCAATAGGACAGTAGAATCCATCAAGCATTTCGTCGAGGTCGACATCGACAGAACCGGTGAAGACAAGAAGTCTGTAGGAGATATATGAAGCTGGCACACCTAATTCATTTTCTCTCTTTGCATTATTTTCCCCTATATATGATCCATTAACATTTGAAGAAGCTGTTGAAGAAGAAGTATGGCCATAAGCCAAGGATGAAGAAATATAATGCATTGAGAAAAACCAGACATGGGAACTGGTTGATGTACCAAAAGACAAAGATGTAATCAGTGTCAAATGGATTTACAAGATAAAGAAAGATGTTTATGGGAATGTGCAAAAGCACAAAGCAAGAATGGTAGCAAGAGGGATCACATAGCAACCCGGCATAGACTTCAATGAAACGTTTGCACTTGTTGCACACATGGATACAGTTAGAAAATTTTTGGCCATTGCTGCACAAAAAAAATGGCATGTTCATCAAATGGATGTCAATTCGGCATTCTTAAATGGCTATCTAGAAGAGGAATTATATGTGGAACAGCCACAAGGGTATGAAGTTCCAGGTTAAGAGCATAAAGTGTATAGGCTGAAAAAGGCACTGTATGGTTTGAAGCATGCTCCTAGAGCTTGGTACAGTCGGATTGATTCCTATCTCAATGAGCAAGGTAAGATGTTAATTGTTTTCCTGTATGTAGATGATTTAATATTTACTGGTGATTTTGGCATAGCAGATTTTAAAACAGTCATGGAAAGTGAATTTGAAATGACTGATCTGGGGTTTATGAAGTTTTTTCTTGGCATTGAAGTTCAACAGTCTGAAAGTGGTATTTTTATATCATAGAAAAAGTATGCAAGTGAAGCTTTAAAAAGATTTAACATGTCTAATTGCAAGACAACCCCAACAACAGTAATAACAGGTTTAAAATTGAGCGAGGATGATGAAGGATCCACTATCGATCCTATGCTGTTCAAAAGGCTTGTTGGCAACCTTATGTATTTGATAGTGACAAGACCAGACATTATATATGGAGTAAGTCTAATCTCAAGGTTCATGGAGTCACCAAAAGACCCACATTGGCAAGCAGGTAAAAGAATTCTGAGGTATGTAAGTGGCACAAAAGACCTTGGTATTATGTATTCAACCTCAAAAAATTTTAAACTCATTGGTTACACTGACAGTGACAATGGAGGTAGCATAGATGATAGAAAAAACACATCTAGGTACACATTTCATTTTGGTATAGGTGTTGTTTCATGGGCTTCAAAGAAATAGCCCATTGTAACTTTGTCTTCAGCTGAAGCAGAGTATGTTGCAGTGACAAGTGCTGCATGTCAAGATGCCTGGATGAGAAGAGTCTTAAAAGACTTGTCACAGAACCATCAAGAACTGACAACAATCTTCTGCGACAACAATTCAGCCATAGCATTATCAAAGAATCATGTGTTTCACAAGCCTAACCAAGCACATCGACACAAGGTTTCATTTCATAAGAGAGTTGGTGAACAAGAAGGAAATTTGTTTGGAATTTTGTAGGTTTGAAGATCAACTTGTAGACATCTTTACGGAAGCATTGGCAAAGGACACATTCTAGTATCTGCGTAGTTATCTTGGAATGACAAGTTCTCCACAGTGAACTCTGTCATAAACAAAGCATGTCTAAGCTCTGAAACATTTTGTTAATTTTGTTTTAAAAACCCCATCTGTTCATAATTAAGGGGGAGTGTTGTAAAATGTAATTACTCGCAGATCCGTACCTGACTCTTAGCTGACTCTTTCAGGGTCTATACCAGTCAAGATCTTGTCGGTTAGTCTGACAAGAGGGAAGAGTCCACGATTAGGAAATGTAAACCAGTCGAATTTATTTATGAAGCTAAGTTGTTAGGTAGATAGTTATTATAGTCTTTAATGGTGAGTCAGTCGACCCATGTAGAAGCAATCTTCAAGTTTCCCATAAATAGAAGAAGCAAATTGTAAATTAAGTTAGAGTCACAAGACATAAGAGACACAATAGACACAATAGAGAGACAGAGGAACTCAGGGTGAGAAAGAGAAGTTGAAGCTCAAGCTTCTGTGTAAGTGATTCAGTCGAAGAGCCGAAGCTCTGAAAAAGGATCAGTCGGTGGACTGACAAGTTTGTAATACTTTGGTATTTCCGCATAAGTTATATATATGAAATAGTTTATCGTTGAATGTGTTTATTTGACCGCACAATATTTCCATATTTACTTGTGTAAATGTCTTTTACCATTACAGTTGAGTGAAAGAACAACAACCCATAAATTTCTCACCGCGTGAAAGTTCCAGGATTTTACGACACATTAGTCGACTCAAGTCTTCCTAGATATTTGGGCATATGTTTTTATAAGTTCTTTGGATTTGTTAATGTGTCCATTTTTACTTCATCTTACTCACAAGTGAAAAGAATTTGTAATTTCTTAAGTCTGTTAGACTAAGAAACATACTATGTAGATTTCGACCAAAGTGAACTGACAAGGTTGGTTGAGTAAGCCGTCAGCCGACTTGAGAGTTCAAAGAGGTCAACCAACTTGAGATGTCAAAGAGGTCAGCTGACTTGAGTGGTCGATGAGGTGAGCCGACTTAAAGGTCGAAGTCAACGGACTTCTGAGTGACAAGTGGGCGAGGTAAAATCAGTCAGGTAGAAAGTTCGACCAAAGTTGATAGACTTGTCTAGTCGGGATATAGAGGTGAGCGGACTTAGAGGTCGAAGTCAACCAAATTCCAAGTGACAAGTGGTCGAGGTAAAATTAGTCGGGTAGAAAGTTCGACCAAAGTTGATAGACTTGTCTAGTCGGGAGATAGACAAGTTTCACCCGACAAGTGAAAAGGAAAAAGAGGTCGGCATGAAAAAGTGAAAATTAAATTTTAATATTAACTGAGCGGTAAACTCAAGTTTAGTTCGACTGATTTTTTCTAACAGAGTGGTTCTCAGTTCTCCACTCTCAGTTGTTGGCTTCTAGATAGGATCTGCTCATAAAATTTAGCTTTAGCTGTTAAACTTGAACTCATTAGTGTTCTTTAAGACTCTGGTGAAGAGAATCTCTTGAAATAATATTTCATAATAGCACCATACTCTTTTTACTTAATAGTAAGTGGAGAGGGATTCCCTAATTATAAGTTGTATTCATAATTAGATCCAGGGGATAACTTATCAAGAGAAATCTCTTCTAATGGTTGTTGCTATCAAGTTGAATATAATCCACTTCTTAAATTTCTCATAATATTTATAAGGTGAATTGTTGTTTTTGAGTGAGTTTGGGCTTGATGTTTCCATTGGGGCATTGAAGTGCAAGTATCATAATTCTTTACTAGATGCCGTGCATGTTAAGCTTCTACAACGTTGAGGATGCACCTTTATTCCCTTTCAAAAGAAGAGGGTTCGGCTGCTGCAGATGTGGCTAGATGTTTGAAACACCAGTGTTGAAGATTAACACTTAAAATTAGTTTGTAAATAAACAGTTATGTTACGGTTGTGATAAATTATAGTTATTCAACCGTTATTGAATATATTGTAATGAGATAAATAAGTGCCCGCTTCAATATGAAAGCTACACCCTCCAATTAATAAAATTACTTGTTTAGCTTTTCCTATTTCTTTGTAATCTTGGTGCCCATGATTTCTTAACATGGTATCATAGCTTGGACAGCCCTGAATCTCTCACAAGAGTGGCTGGAAGATGAGTTTTTTTTTTAATAATCATGGTCACTATATTAGAATAGCATCAATGTAAAGATTTTTATCAATAATATTTGTGAAAATATATGTCTGCAAGGATTGAAGTTGTTGCCCATAATATTTATTATTTAAATCTGTATATCAAGCAGTCTGAAATCTATATATCAACGCAGCAATCTGTAGATGGCAACTCGTACAGGGGAAAAGAAACAAAAATTCATTCAATGCTTGGTGTAACTACCAGTGAAAATAAGAAACGGAATTTCATCATTCAAAACGCGGTGTGGAAATCTCTTGCCTGACTTGGCCGAAAATCTTATCAGAAATTTCAGATAGTTCTTCTTTATCGTTGTTGAGATGGGAAAATCTTTGTTTTTACATCACACAGGGAAATCGCTATCTATCATTATGTAGTATCTGTCAAATTAAAAGCTAGAACTGTCAAAATGAAAGCTGGAAATTTCATCGATATATCAGTATGCATGCTGGAGTTGTTGCCATGAAAAATTCTTTTGATAAGTCTGTCAAATTAATTTGAGACATTTGAGTTCTATTTACAAAATATAGTATGCATATAATTTTGCTCATGCAATATATATGTAAAGAAAGATTGTTGTTTTAATTGATGATAACAACAAAGACAAGTCAGATTTCTTCTTTACTATATGAAGAAGTGAATAGAGTGTAACTCAATATGGATTGTTGTCCAAGTAATTCGGGAGTTGTGGTCTAGGGAAGGATGCCTCACTAGTTGCTAAGGTTACGCGACATGTGGATTGTCTAGTAATTTGACTTCGGGAGATCTGTGATTCGGAAGTTCGGGGAGGTGGAATCCAAGAACTCGAGAATCCAACTCGGGAATTCTACCTTTACGAGGGTGATGAGGCAGCATGATGAAGTACCTGCAAAAATCTGAATATGTAGAGAAGAAAATAGAAATCCATTTCAAAAGTTCTTTATTTTATGTTATTATGTCAATCAAGTTTTTTTTAAATTGTAGTGTTAAGAGGGTGTGTTGAAGATTAACACTTACAATTAGTTTGTAAGTAAACAGTTATGTTAAGGTTGTGATAAATTATAGTTATGCAACCGTTATTGAATATATTGTAATGAGATAAATAAGTGCCCGCTTCAATATGAAAGCTGCACCCTCCAATTAATAAAATTACTTGTTTAGTTTTTCATATTTCTTTAGAATCTTGGTGCCCCTGATTTCTTAACAACCCGGACTAGATTTCGAGATACGATAATTTGGACAGTTTATTTGGTGGAATACCCAACAACGCAAAGTTTTAGTAAAATCTATGGCCAAAAGGTTGGTCGCCTGAGGATTTTGGATTTTACAATTCTTCTCTGATGGTATCATGGAAGCCGAAGAAGTAAGGGCATAAATTAACATGCGCTAAATGATGAGTCGGATGCAAAGACTGAGATAAAGGTTTCACCTGGTGTACGGTCAGTTAAAAAGAAATTGATGTCTGGACGACGAGCAATTGGACTATTCTAAAATAGATGATCATGGAAGCTCCATTTCAAGTCAAATGCTTGTTGAGAAGGTAAATTAAAAGTATGTGGGAGATAATACAACAGTACATTGCTAATTATGTGGCTGACCGCCCAGTAAAGATGGAAAAATAAGATCAACAGCTCCTTAAATATTTAAATATTTAAATATATATATATATATATATATATATATATATAAATATATAAATGAACTGTAGAACTTTTATAATTATATTTAGGATGGATATATATAGGGGATGTGAATGTACAGGAAATCTAGTTCGTTCCGTGTTATATATATATTACAGAACATATAGAATTTACTTAAACTGGGATTTATATGCATGGATAGTGTTCTGTTGCAGATTTTAAACTTTCAATGCAATCCCGATATCTCTACACTGCCCGTTTAAACAACACGTTGATTAGACCTCCTTTAGATAACTGCAGAGACGGAGATACTAAACAACAGTCATGAATGAGACAATCGGCGGGAAATCTATTCGAAACGTATACCCTACCTACCTTCACGCTCAACATCCAGTTTATCTAATGGGCCACTTTTGAGTCATTAATACTTTTGAAATTTCTTAATCAGTGAATAAACTATCAGTTTAATTACTACAGAGTATTAGATTATGCAGCAGGTTGTCGGGTATGATAGTTAAGATAACTCAAGTGTGCCTGCCTGGTTATGCTCTGTCACTCTTGCATGTTGTCCCCGTTCTATAATCACAGTCACGGTTTGCTATCACTGATTTCATTTATTATATTCATGGTTGAACCATAAAAATTGTATTGTTGGAGTAGCTGTCAAAGCGTTAGGGTTCTGGCTGGCCCATATGACGGATTTTATTTCTAGGTTATGAATGACTAGGAACAGCATGTCACCATGTGGCATGATACTAGATATGCGTTTATTTTGCTGGGCGATTGAACTATTTTCGGCTCTGAATTATTCGAAGTCCATTCTATCCCAATGACTCTGTTATAATTATAAATTGATATAATGATGTGACACTACCATGTATTTGTTTGTAGTTTATCACGATGAGCGTGATAACAGCCTTCACTCGCACTCTATTTTACATAAATGATAAATAAATATACTTTTTACTGCAAATCGAGGTTGCCATGTAATTACATGTGCATTTCACACATGTAGTTTACACTATAGTAGGATAAGGAATCTAAATAAATGTTTTGGTAGTGATGGACCCTAACGATTATTGTTATTATATTTATAAAGCCACATAAGGATGCTTTATGGTTCAAGAGGACAGTAATTGCATATTATCTTCTTCTTTATAGTCTAGTCTAGGGTCTTATAAATACGATATGCTATTATATTAAGGGATTAGATATTTGCAAAAGTGCTATTATATAAATAATTTGATCAAAATTGTTTAGTTATTAAGATTATAAATTACAATTTAGTTTTTATAAATCAAGTTTTCTTATGTTTTATGTTAAGAAATATGGTTTTCATTTAATCTAAATCAAGTCTTCCTATTAATTATGTTAAGAAATATGGTTTTCATTAATCTATGTGAAGAGAATGGATAGTATTTATATTTACAAGTGATATAGTTATTAAATGTTGTTATAAGGTAATATTGCATGTTATTTAAAATATGGTTGCGATAAAACATTCATAAAGGTTTTAAAGTTATTTAAGTGTTCGGAGATAATGTAGTATGATTAAGGTTTAGTAACGAGAAAATAGATGTTATTTAGAAAATTAATTAACATATGTTATTATATATCTTTATTTAAAAAAAACCGGAGTTATATATATATGTTTTCAAAATAATTAGTTTGTATGATGATAATTATGGATTATAGTAGTCATTTATATAAGTAAAAATTTATGGATTAGATTTAATGCTATTAGTATTCATAATTGTAATTATTGCAATTTTTCAAATTATGTAGGACTACATTGAGGGTTATTGGGTTGACTACGATATTAGTTAAGGGGTTATTAAGAGTTCATTTCAGTCATGGTCATTGTGTATAATCACTAGTTTTACAAATCAATATTGTTGTGATAAGGGATCACGAACTATGTTGCTTGGACGTAGGAACAACAAGCTATTGAGATATAGTCAACACTAATTAAGTAAAAGTGATTAATTGGGATATAAAGTATTTGTGAATATGATATATTGTATTAAAATTATAAGGATTGGTTATAGGGATCTAGGGCACATTGCATCATGATATTTAACTATAAGTAATCTTGAGACATCACGGCATAGAAGCACCAAAAAAAAAAATACACGCTTCAAGGTATAACTTATAGAAGGATGTAGCAAATAAGTTAACAATGGACACATTTATATTCTCGTAATTCTTAACTAATAAGACACAAAAGGCTTATTTCGCCAAGACTTTGACAACCAACCAATAAAGGTGAAATGAACTCAAAATTTGAAAAATGAGATAACAATGTCACCAATGTGATGAGTTAAACTTAGCGACATTGATTTTACATAATGGAAACACCATTTATGAAAATTAAAGACTACGAACTCAAATTTAACCATGAGATGGTAGGAGGTAAATGAAACTTGACAAACCTCTCGAGAGGGTCAAACAGAGATGATTCTGTAGAACATAGGATGTAAACTATCAACACGATGAAGTGAATGCAATGATGTGACTGGACGACACAATAAAACCTAGATGAATAGACGACTAAATTTAGCGGCGAGACTCACATAGGATGTGACTCGGAGTATATGTTGAAAAGGTCATATGATAATGAGAATGATGAAATGAGGTATGGGTAGGATGAGCTCATTTACCTACACTTGATGTTACGAACTGTCCCAACCCATATTTTCTAATATCTAAAGGCCTGATAAAACCTCTATTCTTTTCCCCAAGCCTCTGGTCGACGGGAGTGAATAAATTTCCCTAGTTTCATGGTTGGGTGACCTAGAAGCGTGGGAGTAGGTTTCCGCATAACGGACTCTGAAACCTGAATGGTCTCCAATCTAAATACGGTTAGGGGAAATGAATTCACTGTTCTGTAACTTACCCTTGGTTTTCCCCCTCATCCTGCTCTCGTGCCTGCAAATTTCCAAACACATCTCCTTGAATTACCTAGTCTGAAGTTTCTTTAAGTGTTTGTGAATTTTATCAGAGATGACTAGGAAATTAAAATTAATTGGTTAGACTAAGTTGTTAAGTTTTGACATGTTGGAATCATATCTAAATTGAGAGCCAATTTTATTAATATATATGGGTTTGGGAGAAGGCTTGAAAGTGATGAATAACTTATGTATTGATTGTGAACTACCAATCTATTGAGGATTGTATACCTTCTCACCTAGGAAGAGAGGATAGCGAAATAGAGTTGAATTCTTACCTACCTTTGGATGTGCAAAATGTTGATTGATTATTCATGTGATATATGTTGTATTTTGGATGTACCAAAAACCCTCATGATTGATTAGGAGCTATTGAGAATCTAGATCAGATTGGAAATTACTTAAGATATTACAGAAATATACATTATGTAAAATTTCTATTGAATTAAAGAAAAGGTGTTGGAACCTTATTGTTTGTAACATAAAATCAATGATGTGTCATATCTAGTGCTTAGGGAATGATCAATTGATGAGAATATAATAGAATAGGATAAAGACATGAATGTGAAAAAAAATCACTTCGAATTGACTTCGAGACAAAGTTTTCTAAAAGAGGGGGAGTATGCAATGCCCCAGTCAAGGGTAGGCAAGGTGATTGAATAAAATCATTTGTAAAATAAATAGATGTGACGATTTGATACACAAGTATAATGTTTAGTGTCCTTGGGTAAATTGGCATGATAGGACTCATGTATGAGGATCTAATATCAAGGATGGATATAGTCCCAACACTAAGACCTAAGAGGACACATTGGAAATATAAAATTAATATCCGTACTTATTCTCAAACTTCGGGATGAAGTTTCCTAAAGTGGGGGTGTATGTAACACCTTGTTTTTACCTTGACTTTGGAGATTATTTCTGACTAGACCTTGAGGGATTTCTATGAAGAATGACCTGGCTATTTATTAATTTGGTATTTAAAACTTTATTTGGACATGTTATTGAGGGCATAAGGTTCTGGATGACCCGAACTTGGGTAAAATGATTAGCTACTGAAGAGATATGAACTAAACAAAATTGTCTGACTTATGGATTATATGATGATTTTAATTATGAATGAATGTGAAATTTATATGAAGTTATCAAGCAAGAGATAAATTATATATTTTTGAATGATTAACACAATTATTATGTAGCATGTACTCTGATGGTCTGTCGAGTGTGACAGGAAAGGCAGGTACATGAACAGAAAATGGGCACCAATATGTAAAGACTCTAAGGGAGTCAATGGCTTTGGCAGGTGATATCAGTCTTATATATAGCATGGTTGATTTATGATATGTTTGATGCACTGGCATGCATGGACTCTGGATGAGTCGAGAAACCTCGAAAGTTGAGGTCGATTGATGGTTTGTTATAGTTGAATTCTTATTTATGAGATTTGATGCATGAGTTGTTTTATGTGCAGGTGATGGGATTGTGATTGCCAATCAATCCACATCAGGTGACGAGGCTAAAAATATTATACTTGTAAGGCTAGAAAATTGGACGACGCGATGAACTTCGAATAGAGTGAGGAAAACTCTAGTTCATCAAATCTGTGTGCTGTGAGGGTAGGCCATGATTCGGTCACTCATGAAGATTATTACTGGGGGGCACGCAATAAGGACTCGACCTTATTCCCTAGGAACCACCTGGCTCTTCCTAGGGTAGGCAAATCGAGGTAACATTGGCTCAGTCATCATAACTGTTAGAATAATCAACCCATAGTTAGCTACCTTAGACATTAATTAATCCATTTTTTTCTTATTTTCCTAGTTTCCATATTCCACTCTATGCAAGTTGTCCTTCACATGTCCAAGATGGTCAAACTTGCTAAAATTGAGTCATGGAGCACTTGGGAAACCTCTTGGAATCAATTATTCTTTATTCATGAACCTCCTTAGTGTATATCTTCTTTTTCTGCTTGATTGCCTGCTTTTACTGAGTTTTATGGAAAAAGGGAAAGTATGACTAGGTGAAGTTGACTTGTTTTTTGCCCTCATCATCCTCCACTCTCTTCTCCTAGTAAAAGCATGTATGAGTTGTCCTTCCATTACCTATTAGCTTGCCTAATTGATTTTTCCAATTCGTGAGCTCCTAGGCAGATTTGGAAACTGCTTTATGCACCTATGGGGGATTTGACTAGATTTAGTAAGCCTGCTTTTGACTAATTCGAATGGCATCCCAATGCATTTGACTCTCTCATGTAATTATTTATTGTGGCAGCCTATGAATTCACAAGGTTGGCTATTGTACACTTATTCAATACATATTAGTGTTCTTCTCCATATTCAGTCTCCTTTGTGTGTAATTTGCATGTTTGATTAGCAATTTTATGAGTACAATTGTTCTAACACCTAGGTTCAATTTCCACATGGTATCAGAGCGTTTGTAGATCGATTTCTGTCCTTCCATATTGCTATTAAAGGTTCTACATCTTGACTGGGAGCATTCTACTGACTGAAGGGACAATTTCTGAGCTATGGATCAATCTCAGAAGATCATCTTGACTCCATTTAATTTCTTTGAATGGAAAGCAGAGATGGAGATACTGTTGAGAGTGAAAGGCCTCTATAGGGTGACTATGGAAATTGAAGCAAAGCCCAATGTAGCTGCATTGAAAATTAAATGGCACAACAAGAGGAATGAGGCCTACGGTCTCCTTTGTCTGAGCATATCCAGAGACCTCCTTTTCCATCTTGATGGATTGCCATCACCAAATGAAGTATGAGAGAAGCTTGTTGAGATTTTTGGTAAAATAGATGAGATGAGAGGACATTAAATCGAGAATGAATTGATCTCCTTGAGTCCCAGCAGCTTTGAATCCTTGCAACTCTATTTTTCCAAGTTTAAAGCCCTTGTTTTGTAGCTAAAATAGTGTGGAATCGAAAAGAAGGAGGAGAAACTAGTTTTGGCCATACTCTCGAAGCTTGGCCCTGACTATTAAGTGTTTGTTTCAACCTTCCATGCCACCAAGTTGACAGCTCGAGCCTGGAAGATGCCTAAACTTGTAGAGTTCATGGAATCCCTCACACAAGAACAAGATAAACTGGTGATGATGGGCACCATCAAACATTCCAAAGACCAAGCTTTGGTTGTTGGAGATTCAAGGGTGGATTCAAAAGGCAAGAAGAAAGCGAAGAAGCCACCTGAGCAAAAGAGAGACAAGAACAAGTCTCCAGAGGAGCCCCAAGGTTCCAAGAAGAACTTCCAGAAGAAGAAGAACAAATGAGAAATGAGCAAATGCGCATACTACAGTAAGGGAAATAATCTTGAAAGCTCCTGCATGAAGAAGAAAATTGACATGATGACCCAACTCCTGGAGAAGAATAACATATCCCTTCCTGATTGCTTAAAGAAGAGGGAAGGAGGATCAAATTCAGAAGACAGAGAGAGAGTTCATGCATTGGTTGCTGGCACATCAAGCTCACCTAGTTTCATCATAGATTCTGGAGCTTCAAGACATATGGTTTTGACCAAGGAGGCATTCACCTCTCTTGACATCTCGAAAGGTCCACCAATAGTATTGGGAGATGACTCTCACACTAAAATTTTGGGCAAAGGGAGGATTGATCTTGACCATGGTAAGTTCAGCAATGTATTGTATGTTCCAAGTCTTGCCTCTAACCTCTTGTCAGTGTATCAGATGACCCACACAGGGTCTCCAAAGAAGGTCATATTCTCCCCTAATGAAGTTGAGATCATAGAGATATCAAGTGGTAAAGTCATTGCAAAAGGAGTTGCAAATCACACTTCGAATGTATACATGTTTTCACATTTTCTACCCTACTCAAACCCCTCTGCTCTTCTGATTCATGCTAATGAGGAAAGAAAGCTTTGGCATGAAAGATTTGGCTATCTTAACTATAAGTATCTTTCTGATCTTCGTGAAAAATAAATGGTCGTAGGGTTACCAAAGATTAAGTTTTCCAAAGGAGTCTGTCAAGGTTGTATCTTAGGAAAACACCGAGAGCATAAATTTGAGAAAGCTAGTCATTAGAGAACCTCTGCACCTCTTTAGTTGATCCATAGTGATGTTGCTAGCCCATTTCCTCATATGTCAATGAGAAAAGACAAATATGCATTGACATTCATAGATGAATTTTCCAGGTACTGTTGGGTTTACATCCTGAAACAAAAGTTTGAAGTTTTTGGCCTCTTTAAAGTCTTTAAGGCTTTGGTTGAAAACCAGTCTAGGAGGAAACTAAAGATCCTCAGATCTGACAATGGTGGTGAGTATGTCAAGTCTGAGTTCATTCAATATTGTGCAGATGTAGGTATTCAGATGTAGCATTCAATCCCTTACACACCACAGCGAAATGGTGTTTCTGAGAGAAAGAATAGATCACTGAAAGAGATGGCAACCTGCATGATGGAGGCTAAGACTTTTCCACCAAAGTTTTGGGCCGAAGCTATAAAATATGCATCCTATATCCAGAATATGGTGCCTCATAAAAAAATGGATGGTATGACTCCTTTCGAAGCATGGAGTGGGCACAAGCCAGATGTGACCCATTTCAGGATTTCTGGCTCAAGGGCTTGGGCTAGAATTCCAATAGAGAAGAGGAAGGCTTTGCAGCCCCAAATCCAAGAGTGTCTATTTCTTGGGTACTCTGAAGATTCAAAAGGGTATAATCTGATCAATTTGAGCACAAAGAAATCCTTCATTGAAAGGAGTGTTCTGTTCCAAGAAGATCCTTTAGCAGCAGTTGAAGTTGGAGATTCTTCTTCACCACCAGAACCACTGAATGTAAGTGAAGAGATAAATGAGTGTGATGATTCTGATATGTCTAATAATGATGATTTAATTACAGATCCTAATAGTCCGACAAGACCAAAATGGGCAGCAAATACCATTCATGCAGTTAGGGAACTAGCTGGAAATCCTAGTGATTCTAGGAGGACTAGATCTCAGTTTGAGAGTGCCCTATGTATGAAAGACCCTTTGTTTGTAGAGAAATGATATCCAATGGTTGAATCAGACCCACATACATATGAATATGCAGCACATGATCCAATATGGAAAACAACCATGAAAGAATAATTCAGCTCACCCCAGAAGAACAACAATTGGGAGCTGGTTGATCTTCCCCCAGGGAGGAAGCTGGTTCAATGTAAGTGGGTTTTCAAAACTAAGTTTGCTGCTGATGGTTCACCTTTGAAATATAATGCAATATTGGTATCCAAGAGCTACTCACAGGTACATGGTATAGACTACAATGAGACCTTTGCACCAGTGGCAAAGATGGACTCCATCAGGCTATCCTTAGCCATTGCAGCTTCGAAGTAGTGGGAGGTACATCACATGGATGTGAAGTGTGCTTTCCTGAATGGAGATATTACTAAATATATTTACATGCAGCAGCCTCAAGGATTTGTTACTAATCCATCTCTTGTGTGCATGCTAAATAAATCATTATATGGGCTTAAGCAAGTCCCCAGGGCTTGGTATGCCAAGATCGATGGCTTTCTGCTATCATTGATTTTTGTTCAATGCAAGTCTGATCCTAATGTTTATTTGAAGATGATTCATGGTTTTTTGATGATTATTGTCTTGTATGTAGATGACCTTCTAATTACAGGAAGCTCAAAGAATGAAATTGCCTCCTTGAAGGATGCAATGAACCATGCATTTTCTATGACTGATTTGGGGTTATTGAGCCAATTCTTCTTGAGATTGCTCAAACCAAACATGGAATAAAAGTACATCAGTCCAAGTATGATTTGGATTTTCTGAACAAGTTCAACATGAAAGATTGCAATCCAAGCAAGACTTCCTTCCTTTCAAGAGTTAAGCTTGAAGAAGCAGGTTCTTCTCCCGTGGTAAATAATCCAATGTATAGGAAACTGATTGGGTGTTTGCTGTACTTTACACATACTTGACCTGATATTTATTATACAGTAAGTGTGGATTCAAGATACATGGATCATCCTCATAATATCCATTGGACAGTAGCCAAAAGGATCCTTAACTTTGTTCAAGGAACAAGGACTCATGGGATCTTATACAACGCTAAATCTGATCTTGATTTGATTGGGTTTATTCACAGTGATTGGGTAGGTGAAAACAAAGATCAAAAGTCAACATCAAGATATGTGTTCATGCTTGCTGAAGAACCAATCAGCTGGTCAAGCAAGAAACAAAGTGCCATTGCACTCTCATCTATAGAAGTAGAGTACATAAGAGTTGTAAATGCAGCAACTCAATGTTTATGGTTGTAGGGGTTACTTGGTGAGTGTGGATTCGAATCATAATACTCAACTACTATCTATTGTGATAATCAGAGTACCATTCAAATCTGCAATGATCCAGTTCAGAGACAGAGAACCAAACACATTGAGATCCATATGCACTACATTAGACAGCTTGTGCATGATGGCACCATTCACCTACTCTTCTGTGCATCTTCAAAACAAGTAGCAGACATATTCACCAAAGTTTTTTGTGAGAAGACATTCAGCAATCTCAAATCACTGCCAGGGATTGCTGATCATGTTGTGAAGCATGATTGATGACAAGATTTTCAAATTTTGTTTTACCGTCCATGTTTAAGGGAGGATTTTTCCCATTGGGTTTTTGCCTCTTTCCTTGTTTAACTGGACATGCAGTATGTAAAGGGTGACTAAGCCTTGTTTTTAGGCCCTATAGTTTTCTGATATTTTACTCATAAGTCAGGATTAAGGGGGGTGTTAGAATAATCAACCCATAGTTAGCTACCTTAGACATTAATTAATCGATTTTTGTCTTATTTTCCTTGTTTACATATTCCACTCTATGCAAGTTGTCCTCCACATGTCCAAGATGGTCAAACTTGATAAAAATGAGTCATGGAGTGCTTGGGAAATCTCTTGGAATCAATTCTACTTTATTCCTTAACCTCCCTAGTGCATATCTGCTTTTTCTGCTTTATTGCCTGCTTTTACTGAGTTTTATGGAAAAAGGGAAAGTATGACTAGGTGAAGTTGACTTTTTTTTGCCCTCATCATCCTCCACTCTTTTCTCCTAATAAAAGAATGTATGAGTTGTCCTTCCATCACCTATTAGCTTGCCTAATTGATTTTTCCAATTCATGAGCTCCTAGGCAGATTTGGAAACTGCTTTATGCACCTATGGGGGATTTGACTAGATTTAGTAAGCCTGCTTTTGACTAATTCGAATGGCATCCCAATGCATTTGAATCTCTCATGCAATTATTTATTGTGGAAGCCTATGACTTCACAAGGTTGGCTATTGTACACTTATTCAATATAGATTAGTGTTCTGCTCCATATTCAGTCTCCTTTGTGTGTAATTTGCATGTTTGATTAGCAATTTTTGTGAGTGCAATTGTTCTAACACCTGGGTCCAATTTCCACAATAACCAATTCCTCGCCTATGGGAATTATCGGAAGGGCATGCGGGACGCATAACACCTTGATAATTCTGGTCGCGACGAGAATGCGACAGTAAACAACATATATATTTTTAAGGCAAATTATAAATTGATCATAAAGAACTTAATAATAATAATAATAATAATAATATAAATTAATTATTTAAATTAAAAATGATAAATAAATAAGGATAAATAAAATTAAATCAAGTTGAATTAAGAAATCAGTGAACATGAGTAAATTAAGAAACTTGAAATAAAGTGAAACCCTAAAAGGAATGCGACAACTAAAGATAACCAGCAAGTGGGTTGGTAAATAAAAATAAATTAATCAACTAAGTTAAAGTAACCAAAGAGTTAACTGAAAGAGATGAATGGGATGCATGGGAATTAACGAAATGGTTGATAAAATCTAATGAAGTGGAAGAACGGGGGGAATCTGAATTTCAATAAAATGAGTCAACCATAATGGTTGAATTGACATATTTGTCATAAAAGAAAACTACTTTTTTTCGTTCGTATTTTCAACATATCTCCGTGTGTTTTTACTCAAATTTCAGGCAGGAGAGCTTGTTGGATGTCAAATTTAATTCCGCATCCAACGAGTACCCACACTGCATACTTTTGACAGACCTCGCTACCCCAAAATTAACAAATACTTGAAAAAACATGATGATGACATCATCATCATGTTTTTTCAGGTATTTCTTATTTTTGGGGTAGTAGGGTCTGTAAAAAGTATGTAGTGTGGGTACTCGTTGGATGCGGAATTAAATTCCGCATCCAACAAGCTCTCCCGCCTTAAATTTGAGTAAAAACACAGGGAGGTATGTTGAAAATACGAACAAAAAAAGTAGTTTTTTTTTATTCTTCCTCCAAAATTAATAACTAT
Organism: Pseudotsuga menziesii; assembly: GCA_001517045.1. Classification (NCBI taxonomy): domain Eukaryota; kingdom Viridiplantae; phylum Streptophyta; class Pinopsida; order Pinales; family Pinaceae; genus Pseudotsuga; species Pseudotsuga menziesii. The sequence continues at coordinate 248,704 of LPNX010922839.1, read as the reverse complement.
TATTTTATTATTTTACCTATTATTTTATCATTTTCCTTAGGAGGCCCATTTTAGACCTCAAATATCCTCTAATGGGATTGAGTTTAGCCCGAGGCTTACTTAGCTTTTTCAAAGCTAATGCAGATTTGATGTTTGTACAGGATTCATAGGTAAAACTTTCTTCCAGGTTATGGTGTAAGTTACTAAAGCTTTGAAGACTAAAGAGTAAGTTACGAAGAAACACCTTAGACTCTTTTTATTGTCTAGAATATCAACATGGAGGATTTCCCCATCCTAAAACAGAACTGCTCTACACAGGTAAAGAAATGGATTTGGTAGTGATGATTAGTTGTTCTGATACAAAATAAATTATGCCATGTTAACTTAGAACTTCCCAAGTCCCTTAAGTTATCATTATTAATTTGTTTCTTTTGTACTTAGAAACTCATTATAGAAAATAACAAGCTATCCTAGGAATATATACTCGATGCATATTAATACACTAACCTAAGTATGCATTTGATGCACAACATAAAATATAACTTAGGAATAACCATTATCACTATTAAAAGGTAGTTTAAAACTAACTATAAAATACAATACTAACTTATGCATATCTCCAACGCATAAAATACTATCTATATCCTAGCTAACATTACATAAAGCATATATAAAACTAAACCTAGCTATATCTTGACAAATCCTATATATATATATATATACTATAATCTAGCTCCAAATCTCCATATACCATATGAATTTCCTAAATGATAATTCTCTGTATAAAATGCAGGGTTATTCGTGCAGGTTTCAACTATAACAATACCCAAAGAATTTCTAACTTAGTGGAATGCACATGGTAGATGATTGTTGGAGGAAGAGTTTGGTGTTAAGCCCTATGCACAAACCATTAAACACTTTCCCTAAACACTCTCTTGGTTCATTAGTTGATTTGTTGTTTATGGGTGGAGAAGCAGGCTGATAGGCCACGGCCTCTTCATCCTCTGCAATGAGTGCCATCCTTTAACTCTCCGTGGCATTAGTAGGTTCTCCACTCTAGTTTCTTTGACATCATCTTTTTCTGCGTGTTCGGCTGTGGTAATAAAGAGGCTTCTTGCTCTGGTTTCTTTGCCATCATCGTCATATTCAAGCTCATGTTTACACAGTTGGTAAGTGATGTGTTCTCCAGCATTATTTTATTATTTATTAAACCAAGATAAATTCTAACAGTGTTTACTGTTTGCTGTGATGATGGTAGGTGAATACATACAGTCAAATGATGAGGGAGTTTTCTAGAAACTGAAGGGTATGAGTGTAAAAGGGTTTCATGTAAGCCTCAGTTCCAACCATGAGGTGCCCTCCGTTGTTGGGTGTGTTCATGGTGATGTCGATGGTGCTAAGGGATATTCTTGTGGTGTTCATTTTACTGTATTAGATGTTAGTTTTGTTTTTGGATAAAAAAAATGGAGGTCGTACAGATGTTTCTGTTTATAACCCTTGGGTTTTTGCAAAAGAGCTATGACTCATGTAATATAATGATACGGTAATAATATTACTGTAATTATTTTGATTGAAAGCTTACACGGCCTAAAAACTCGAACACTATGTCTCTTTCATGGATATGATATGTTATTGCATTCTGGTTGTTGAAGAGTTAATTTCATGTGGTGGCTATTTGCTTTAAAAGGAAACTCTGATTATAAATAATGGTTTGCTAGGATGCAAAGATTACAGCTCTTGTGTAATTCTTTGTTTAGCAGTTGTTTTCTCCTTGATATTTTGAATACGCAGCGATCTGGTTAAAATAATGATAAATTACCAACTCTGTTAATTTCCCTTCTTTTTATAAAGGGCAGAGATTGCAAGCCCAAAATGTAAATAATTGTGAGAAAACACGTTTTGGTTGTAATTTTCAGTCATAGAATGAATTTTGTTTAAAGAAAATAGATTTTTGTTTATGATAAAAGTTAATTAAGAAATGGCTTCAAAATGAGTAAATCCATTAGTAAGATCAATATTTCCATGTGTAATCTACTCTCTAAGGGAGTTAACCTAGGGTTTTGTTCAAAAGAACAGTTTTATATCTAGGTTTAAAGATTTAACTACTGACTTTTGACATACACAATTTGTCTATTGATATAAGTTTGTTTGTTTAAAAGGAAGAGTTAGAATCTATCTTGATTCCTGGATAAGTTCTAGAATGGATAAGCAAGATTTATATCAACAGCTTATGGTTTGAAATCAAAACACTTTACATTTTATAATAATAAAGTTGTTTTGGTTATTTACCGTATAGTTTACAAAGTATTTAATTTTGGTTGTATAATATAATAGGTATTACAATTCTAACCCAAACAATCATTTGACTAAACAACTTAAACTTTAGTGCTAGATGTTTTTTTTAAAGAAACAATTTGAAGTTTAACTTGTAATAATTATTATAATATAACTAAAATAATATTAGCTATGATTTCAGTTGTATAGTATTAGAATAAAGTATGATTTTTCTTTACTGGAAGTAAATAATTAGATTGTATTACAGCAGTATTTATCTTATTATAATACACCCTTTATTTTTATAGCCGTGTTACAAAAGCTTGATATGAAAAACTCTATGTAAAACGTTCTTAGCAATTTCTGTGAAATAATATAAGTTCTAGAACATGAAACCTTATGATAAATAGTTGAAATATCAGTAAAAAATTTCAATGTTAAGCATATTTCAATTCATTTTATCTATGTAATGTTCATTCCTATTTACTTCTAAAGAAACCTTCTGTACTAGAGTACTTCATCTCACGATGAGTGGAAAAATACAGAAAGGGATTTTATTCATTAATCCATCTTATCTAATTCTAGGTTCATTTATTTTGCTAATCAAATCCAAGTAATTTCCTCAATAAAATGCAGACTTAAACAGTCTATTTGCAGATGCAAGTATCTAAGAAATAATAGTAAAACTAGTCATGACTACTTTCATTTTAGTACTTTACCTGCATAAGATAAATAAGATAACACAATGGAACCTAATAACTTGTAGAGGAGACAAACAACCCAAGGAGCCTGTTCCACCCAACCTTTTCCTGAAGATAGCTCAATTGCTTGTCTTAGGACCCCCGAGCCTACCCACTGATCCACCAGGATGAAAGCACTACGTGTAGAAATGGGATTAAATACCCCTACAACTCCACATAAGTACTTAAAAGAAATACCTATGTTCTCAACAGTAATAACTCAGATGACAAGCTGCACTAGTTCTAAAAACAATCTTAATCACTCAATCACTTCTTCTTTTCCCCTCATCAAACCTCTTGTGCACCATTCTCAACTTCAGAATTTTGACAAGGTAATGATTGAACAGTCTCCTGCTGAATTCAATGGGTAGATATATGCATGCCTAGGTCTTTTTGGTCAGTTTTTCAATTAATGAGCCACCTGCTCTGTTCCACTTTCTTGGGGAACATGGCCACAAAATTAGTAAATTTCTCCCCTGTAACAGCCAGAAGTGGTTGAGGATGCTGCCATGTGTTAGTTTTCTCTCGCCTCAGTTAATTCCTCCTATTGGGTTAGTGGGCACTCATTCAACATCCTCCTTAGTCTATTTGTCTCATATTTTATTTATTAACTAATAAAATATTCAACATAATTAATTACAGTCATCCTTGACCCCACATGGTCAATAGTCAGAAACTTTACAATAAAAATAAAATATAATGTTTTCTTAAACATAAAATGTTATTGAAATTGGGGTACGTGACAATACCAAGCTTCTCACCGAAGAATTCAAAATTTACTCAAGACAGAGGATTGGTCAATACATCAGTAGCTTGCTCATCGGTACTCACATACTGGAGCTTTATAGAACCCCTATGTACCACATCCTGTATGTAAAAATACCATATTTTTATGTGCTTTCATTTTTCATGGAACACTAGGTTCTCTGTCATCTTTATACAACTCTGGTTGTCACATAGAATCACTGTGGTATCCAAATCTAGCACAAATAGACCTGCCATCAAGTTCCAAAGCCATATGGATTCATAACTAGTAGAACAAGCTTCTATATACTCTACTTCACTTGTGCTAAGTGAAACACTAGACTGCTTCCTTCTAAACCATGAGATCATGGTGGATCCCGAATAATAACATCCACTTGAGGTGCTCTTTCTTTATGAAGAAATTCCATATCAATCTGCATCTATATAACCATACAATATGTACTCATGATCTCCAACATAGTATAGACCAAATTATATCGTACCTTTGATGTACATCATCACATGCTTTGCAGTATCAGGTGAACACATCTAGTTTTGATTAGATACTGACTCAGGGTGTTCACAACAAAGAATATATTTTTCTTGGTATTCGTTAGATAACCAACGGCCTAATAATTTGTCTGTACTGAGTCACATCCACTAACTCTAATGATTCATCAGATAATAACTTCAGTTTGGTATCCATGGGTGTGGCCATGGATTTACAATCCAACATATCAAATCTTAAAATATTTCCACTATATACTTTCCCTGGTTGAGAAAGATTCCTTCTGAGCTCTGCCACACTTCCAGACCTAGAAAATAGTGCATCCATCCAAGGTATTTCATCTCAAATTATTCGGCAATCTTCTTCTTGCACTCTACAATTTGTTTCTCATTTCCTTTTAGAAATAAGTCATCCACATACAATAGTAATATGACAGGTTCATCATCCATAACCTTAAAGTAAATGTTAGGGTCGAATTTACTTTTGGTAAAGCCTAAGCTCATAAAAAATATATCTATCCTTCCATACCAATCTCTACGAGCTCACTTCAGTCCATATAGGTCCTTTTTCAACTTACATACATGAGTACATCTATTTTCAACTTCAAATCCTTGTGGTTGTTCTATGTACACTTCTTCCTCAATACCACCACTTAGGAAGGATGTCTTCACATCCATCTAGTGTAAATTCCACTTCATCATAAATGGAAGTTCCATGATGGTTCTAATGGAAGTGTACCTTGCTATTGGTGCAAATTTCTTGTCATAATCAGTTCCCTCTTTCTAATAGAACCCTCTAGCCACAAACCTTGCCTTTTATTTATCAATACTTCCATCAATTACATGCTTTAACTTGTAGATCCACTTGGAGGATACCACACTCTTGCATTTTGGTTTGGAACTATATCCCAAACATCATTCTTCATTATTGATTGGTACTCTTCCTTCATTGATTATACCCATTCTTTCTTCCATACAACTTCTTCATAACTAGTAGGTTCTTGATTATAATATCACACATCAAAGATACATAACTGGAAACTAACTTTGATCTCTTGCTTACTCTTGTGGAGTGTTCTGGAGCTCCATACTTCTCTACTTCTTGTATAATTTCTCTTACCCAAGCAGGATTTCTATTTCATGATATATTCATAGTAGGAGGTTCTTGAGGTTCTAGCATATCATGGTCCTTTGATGTTTGAATTCTTTAGAGGAGGGCGTAGTTTTTCTATTTTTGGGAGGTGCATCTTCTTCATATACTTCTTCATGCTGACACTTTTTGGATATCTTGAGAGATGCTTCTTCATCAAATGTGGCATACCTACTGATTTCCATGTGATGAAATAATGGAATGTATATTCTGAAGGATTTGGATACTTCACAGTATCCAACACATTTTCCCTTCTTTCCGGAAGGGTCCAACTTAGTTCTCTTTTCTTTTGGTATTTGAACATATACTAGGAAACCAAATATCTTATTATGGATTACTTCTTGATTCTTTCCTATGAAAATTTATTATGGAGTGTTGAATCCAAGGGAACTATGTGATAATCTATTGTGTACATAAACTATTTTTCTTACTGCATCAACCCATAGATGCATAGGAATATATTGATCATGTATCATTTTATTCACCGCTTCCATAATGGTCTTATCATTTCTTTCTGCAACACCATTATGTTGAGGATTGTAGGGAGTGGTTAGTTCCCTCTTGATTCCAGCTTCTTTACAAAAGGATTCAAACTCGTTTGAAGTATATTCTCCACCATTGTATGTTCTGAATGTCTTGGTTCTTCTTTATGAATGATTCTCTATCAAGGATTTGAATTCCTTGAATTTTCCGAATACTTCATCCTTTTTTTTAAAGAAATATATCCATGTCTTTCTTGAATAGTCATAAATAAATGTAACATAATATTCATAACCACTCGAAGATGTGGAGGCAACTAGAGCACATACATCTGAATTAATTCCAACGCATATTTAGTCTTTTTTTCACTCTTCATAAATGGATTCTTGATATTATTTCCTCTTGCACATCCTTTGCAAGTGCCTTCATGATCAATCTTCAAATATGGTAAGCCTGTTACTACTTTTCTCACATGGGATAGTGCTTTGTAGTTGATGTGAGAAAGAATCCTATGCCATAGTTCACTTGGGCTAGTGGTTTCATGAACACAGGTTGTTTCTGAATGTCCCTTGGGTTTATATAATCCTCCTCCTTCTTCATCGATGACCACTGCATCTTCAATTGATTTTCCTTCAAGCCACATAAGTACTTGTCCATGTATAAATGAAACCCTATATCCTTTCTTATCTAATGATGAGATAGAAAGTAAGTTCTTTTTCAAACCAGGTACATATAAGACTTCCTTCATCTTCATGGGGGTTCCAGAATCAAGCTTGTATCTTGCTTCAGCAATACCTTTGACAGGGTATTTATAGTCAAATCCTAATGATACTTTCTAAGGAGAGTTATTATGTTCAAGTTTTGACATAGTTTTCTCTTTTCCTGTAATGTGCTTTGAAGCACCACTATTAATAATCCATTTATCTTCTCCAGGTGTTACAGACCCATAGAGTGCAGAGAATAATACATATTATTCTGCATCTTCTTCTTTTGCTTATTTTATTTGAGGTCCTTCTTCCTCTTCTTCTTCATCTTCATCTAGGTTTGCATGGTGTCTTTGGTTGTTCTTATTCAATATTCTTCTTTCTTCAATGGACAATTTCTCACAATGTGTCCTATATTCTAACAATTGAAACATTGAAAGTTGGAGTAGTCTTTCCTCTAATTGTTTCCTCTTGTCCTTTGGAACCTCTTGGGATGCTGAGACTCTTTGTGGCTTTCCTTATTGAATTTAGATTGACTTATTCCTCTTCTGGTATGGGTGGCTAGGGATTTATCATGTTCTTTAAGTAAATCTTCTCTATTGGCTACTCTAGCCTCCTCTTGGATGCAATCTTCCCATACAATGTCAAACTTCATGCTTTTATTTCTGGTACACATAATCTGTATGAATGAATCCCAAGGGTCTAGTGACATGATTGAGAGATGTCATAACTAGTTGAAATTCATCCAGGGATTCTCAAATTATTCTAGATCCTCCTTGAAGTGGGACACCCTAGTGAAGTAGCCTTGAATGCTTCTCCTTGGCTCATCTTGGTACTCTTCAATTGAGAGCTCAAATTCATATTTCTATTGATGTTCCTTCCTTCATACATTCTAGATAGGGAATCATACATGTCCTTCAGGGTCTCTTTCGATGACACTTGATGAATCAAGTGATATTTGATAGGACCAACAATGATCCTCATTCCCCTAATCAGGTCCTTCTTGTGCTTCTCCTTAGCTTCATCTTCTTCAGGTTCTAAAAATTCTCCTTTGACGTATTTGTCAAGATCATTTTCTCTAAGAATGAGACCAATCCTATATTTCCATGCTAAAAAATCCTCTATGCCTTATATCTTGTCCTTAAGTTTATTCTTGGGGCCATCTTATCCACAAGGTCACTAAAAAATGAAATTTCTCAAAATGCATAAATGACCTTACCAAGGGATGTGCTTGACTGAGGCGAGTTGATTGGCACACTTGATTTATGGAGATTTCAAATCTTCATGTAATGTCCCGGTTTTGACCCCGTTGCATTAGATGCATATGATGTATAAATTGTAAATGATTGGGGTGTGGAGCTAAGGGCCAAGGCCCCACCATTGATCGGTCATGCTATGTTTTGGATTTAAATTTGTCACCGATGGTATATCGGGGCATGCGGCATATATTATGATGGTCATCATGTAAATATGCATCTATAATTAATTAAATGAACCTGACCAACTATGATCGCGGCAACTAAATTGAAAGGGGCATGATTTTCACAGGGATAAGGGTGTGGGGGAGGATTTGTCAAACCTTGGCCAATGAGAGAAAAATACCCATGTGTCTTCTCCCCTTGTGTTATCCAACCACCTTCATTGAATAATGGTTGCTGGTGGTTGAGGCAGTTAATGGTTTTGGGAGTGGGGTGGCAGGACTATCAGTCCACACCCACACACACACTCCACCCCTGTTGACTTCACTCATGCAGGAAATTCCACTCTCACCACGATTTTGTCTGTTTCTCCTCACGCACAAGCTCTTGGCGGTTTTGGGCCTCACGCAGAAATTTTCTTGGCTCCACGAGTTTGCTGTACACCCAGGCACTGCAATTTCATGTCTTCCTATAGCTGTTCACCTTCACGCACTTCCCATTGTCTGCTCATGGTTTGCAAGCACAGGAATTTTCCTGGTTTCCCCCACGTTGTTTTTCCTTCACGGATTTGAGAAAGGTGTGGCTCCGTCCTTTACTCAGGGGTCGATTGTGGGTTCGGCATTGTTGCTCATGCTCATCCACAGGCTGGGAGACTGTAATTTCTTCCCCAGCGTGGCCTGTATATGTTTTCTTGGTGATATCATGCCCAGGACAGGCTGTGTTTTCCCACATTGTTGGTTGTGGTTGTTGTGGTCTTCCTTGCATGTTGGGGACCATGGTAAATTCTCCTGAGAGTCATTTTGGCCACGATAGGGCAAAGAATGACTTAGAATTCGTTTTCCCTGTCTTAAGCTGTATCAGCTAATTGATTGCCTGAATGCAATGGTTGGTATTCGGACTCTGTAGGGAGCAGGGATGTTGGCTTAGATTTGCTTGATAAACCTGGTGGTTGGAAACCACACAGACAAAGCTAGAGGGCTGGCCTTCTTCTCCATCACCCCTGAATAGCACTGGAAGGGAATGCAGGGCCTGAGGTACTGTGTAGCAGAGAAGGGATTGATTCCTTGTTTTGGGTGTGTTTGGGTGTCTTAGAGGTCAGGCTAGTTCTGGTGTAGGTGTTCTTGGCTCTGCAATGAGCTCACCAGCTTAGCATTTATCCTTTACCACTCCTTGATGGCCTGATAAATCCAACTATGTTGGCTTGGCTCTGCTTATGTATGCTTAACTATGTGTTAGCCTGCTAGTTCCCTTATTCCTTGGAGAATCATGCCCAGCTCGGGGGTGGCAGCGCTGCTGAGAGATTAAGGAGCACGCTGGCCTATGGTTGGGTGGAACGTTGCAGTGACGTAGCTGGTTGCGGAGTGAATTTTTCATAAGATAAGTGATCTTGTTCATTTTACTTCTGCAACTATAAATTCTATTAATGAAAATGATGAACCTGTTAAATGAATGGTGGCTTAAATGTATGATGTTTCCGCTATGTCTGAAAGATGATTGCATCTGTGCATGATAAATGTTCATGTGTGTATGTTTAAGCATTTTGTTTTAGCAATTTTATTCATGTACATGTTCATGGGGCTCTTAGCCCGGGTGGTAAGCTTGTAGTTGTGTCCTCTTCGCCGGTCGGAGGCATGGGGATGTGACACTTCATATCTCAAAATTGACTTGCGATATTCTAGTCTACAGTTTCTGGTTTTATGGTTTTCTATAGTTTTCTAGTCCAAAGCAAAACTAAGGTTTCAATTTTTAGGAGATCTACCCACTCACTTTGATCCAGGGCTCAATAGATGCACTCTAGGGAGGCACAACTTTGTATGCAATCAAATATCCAATATTCAAAATTTGACAAAAACCCTAATTTCTTGTCAGAGGGAGAGGAGAGAGAGTTTCACCTTGTGAAAGTTGTTCTATTCATGATAACTTTGATACCATGTTAAGATTCCATATGCTTATATAGATATTATTAGTATTCAATTCAATTTCATAACAATAGCATATGCAGTATCATTGAAAGAAACACAATCACAAGATAGACATAGATTTATCCTAGGAAACCCTATAGGAGAAGAAAACCCAACAAAACTTCCTCTATATAGATGTATCAAAAGTACAAACATAAAACACAAAATGGTGCTCCTTCTCCTTGTATGTATATCTCTCTCTCTCCTATGTGCTATACACAAGCGAGTGTGTGTTCAAATTAATAACACACCTCCTCTATTTATACTTTATATTCCACTTAATTTTTTCCCTAACAGGTTATCCCCAACAAACTTACTGGGTCGAATTCACCTAAAAAGACACAAAACAATATAATATTATATTCTGTAGGGTTCTATTGACCCAACTTAAAAATGAGGTTTTACCTCATGACTTTATGATGTCCAAATACAATAATAACATCTCGACAGAGGAATAAAAAATATTCGATCAATTACAAAAGTAAAATACATTTAGGATATGCTTCAAAGTTACAATATTTCAATAGACTATACCTAAGCAGGACTGGGTACACATGTTTATGTTAAATGTACAACATCAGGAGCCATTCTCCATGAGATTTGTGTTTTATCATGTCTGGAACTTATGTTGTATTAAGTTAATATCTTGTGTTGTATCAAGCTAGGTTGTTGAGGTTATGAGAGATGCATATACTATGATCTTATGTTGTATGAAGATCAGGATCTTATGTTGTATTAAGATCAAGAACTTGTGTTGTATCAAGGTCAAAGACTTGTGTTGTATCATGTCTAGAAATTATGATGTATTAAGTTCATGAGTCTTATGTTGTATCAATACTGGTCTTGTGTTTTATCAATACCATATGACTTGTGTTGTATCAAGTCATGAGGATCTACTATGTGATGTATGACTAGTCATGGCCACCAAGTGCTATAAGTATTTTTTAGGTATTAGCTACCCCTAAAGTGATTTACTTTAGAATATGACTATATGACCTAGGGTAACACATATGATCATAGGTTGGAAACAATTCTTATCTGTATGATATGATAAAGATGATTAATTAATTAAACACCCATGGACCATGTAGAATTAATTAAAGATAAATAACATGACCACATAGATAGATTAAATATTCGAATTCCCTATGACATACCTCTAGTGAACTTGAATTGCAAAGACATCAGTTAAGTCTAAGTTGTGGAAAATGATTTTAAGTTAATTAAGGAATCTAATCCTTGATTTATGCAAAGTAAATACATTGATTGTGAAGAACTAAATTCATTCAGTTAAAATCCTAACTAATGGTTAAGCAATTAGTTAATCAGTTCACATTCAGTTCTATTTAGTTACAGTCAGTTCAATTAATTTCAATTCAGTTCAATTCAATTCAATTCAGTTAAGTTACATTCATTTCTATTCAGTTAAATTCATTTCAGTTCAGTGACATTCATCTCTGTTCAATTCAACTCAGTTCATTTCAATTACATTCCGTTAAAAGGAGTTAACACCAGTGAATTAATGGAGGGTGCATATCTTCTGTGTGGGATATAATTATGAGGTGAAAACTTGGCACTGAGTCAAGGAAGGTGCAATAGGTAATGTGTGATGTGTGCACATAATGTGTGTGGTGTTCATAGTTCCCAAAATGCATGTAACCATTCACTACCTTCATTGTATGATTGAAGAAGCTTGTTATTAGAGTGTTATGCACTTGGCAAGGCTATGAAAATGTTCTATATGATATCTATTCTTTATTCCTACTTATATATCTTTGATCAAGCAATCTACAAGTGTGGTAAAATCATTATTTTCCATTATATATCATACTCAAAGGATTGTTTATTGGGTTTTTCATCCTTTCAATTTTGGAGGGTTTTCCCAGTGTACATCATATGTCTTATGAATTGAATGATTTGTGTGTTTGAATTGTTGTATGATATACGCATTCAGGCAAATTCAACATTCCAGGTTACACTAGGGAAAACACTTCATACAACAAAGAAAAGGGAAAATCCATTGAATCAAAAGAAAAGGGAGCCTCTAAAGATCCCATGGAAAAGGTAACATACATGATAAAAGACTTGGTTACTAGTCAAAACCAACTAATGGCCAATCATTTTGCACACTTGAATCACATTCATAATAGATTGATCACAATGGAAAGGAATAATGGACCTAGGAACTTTCAACCCAAGCAAAATCAGATGTATCAAGATAATTTTCCTCAGTAGGAACCTAGGATTCCAAACCACTTAGACTCAGCTAACATGATAGAATAATTAATTCCATGGTGTAGACCCTGTGAACAATTCCACTAAGAAAGCACTTGTTATGTTGCAAATCAAGTCATGGAACATGGAATTCCCGAGGTCAGTAATCAGGAAACAACTTCAAGTGAGCCTGATCATATATACATGGTAGGCCAGGCCTACCCTTTGTCACCAGCTAAACAGTACACACCTAAGGATGAAATCATTGTGGAATCTTATAGTGAAAATTATGATGAAAACTGTAATGTACATGATGGGACTCCTACGTGTTCTCCATATAATGATGACAGTCTGGAAGGTTTACTGCCTTGTGACCTTTTCTCTGAAGAAGATGAGTATGAAAATGAGGACAAGTATAGCTTGGAGCATGATACAAGTGACGAAGAATCCCTTATCCCTGGCAAAGATATTGATGCAGAGTCCTGGACATTCATGGAAAATCCGGTCTATGACATGAATAAAGAGGAAAATAATGAACCAGAAACTTTTGATGGTTTTGTTGATTTTTCTATCTATGGCATATCTAAAGGAGAGAGCAAAAACCATGTGGCCTTGGGAAACTTTGATATGAAAAAGGAGCATGCAGTTTATCTACATGATCAGTCTAAGCCATATATCAGTATCAGTAATGAAGAAAAAGAAAACTTGATATCGGAACCTGATATCAGCAATGAGGAATCCATCACATCTAACATAGATGATGGTGATGACTATTGGGATTTTTGTTGATATCTTATTAAGAATCATATCTATGCTATATCCAGCAAGGGGAGTGTCTATTTAGAAATTTGTGGAAGTCCAATCTACTATAATTCCATAGAGGGAAGCATGGATCTGGAGACCTTGGAAAACCTTAGTATGGAAGAGGAGCATTCAGAATTTTCATGTGATCATTCAGAGTCATATCATGCAGAGCCGCACAAGGGTATCAGTAATGAAGACATTGAGAAGTAGTGTTGTGAAAAGTCAGATGTGATGTAGTCAGTGGAATATCAATCTCAGCCATCTTTTACACATATAGAGGTTCCTTATGATTTGGGCCTACTTGGGGCTTGTGCAATGAGTTATCATTTGATAAGCCTCGGTGATTAGTATGATGATGTAGTCAGTCTACCTCATCGTTCTGATTGGTATATCAGTCCTATCCAGTCATGGATAGAAGAAACTTGCATGAGCACGTACAAGTTGGGGAAGAATTTTTATGACATTATTCATGCTTATTATCTCCCATCCATCCCGCCCATTCTGAATCATCACGCAGGTTTGCATTTTCTGAATAAGGTATCCTTACTTTGGCTGGTAACCAAAGACAAGGAATTTTTTTTTTATGTTAATAAAATGCTTAGGTGGTTACATTGGATTTCTGATTACACTTAACCCTTTTTATATCATGCTTAGAGTAGGAAAAAAAGCTCCTTGAAAGAGAGCATTTACTTTCTGCATTTCTATTTTATACTTAGCTATAATAAAACTTTTCTTCTTTTAGTTAGTTACATTTATTTTGTTTAAATAAATCATCTTAATGGTTCATTTGGTTTTTATGTAAAGCTTGTCCTACTAAGGTTTTCTTGTCAAGTTGAGATGTTTTTACAGGGTGTATAAACCAGAGATTCTGGTGTTTTCGTATCCTCTCCTTGCCCTATGACTAGATCGAGCACATGTCCCGTAGTTGGAGCCATAATGTTACCACCTAAGTTGTACTTAGCATTTTTTTTATCAAGTGAGCCTGGTGAACTGGACAAGGATAACTTGTTCGGACTTCAGAAGACCTTTGGAAGTACTTCTGGGAAGTGCTTGTTGTACTATATCACATGTTCATACCCCATGGGGGAATTGTAATAAACGTTCTAGCATGATAGTGTCTACAAAAGACTCGGTCTCTTAGACTTTATTTGTCAATTCGATCAGCTCAGGGTGTTTTTTCCCTTGGTTATTATTGGTTGTTGAATAAACGACTGATAATTTCTGAGTTTTTCACTCCATACCTCCAAAGTTGGGGTGGTCGGCTTGGCATTTAGGCCTATTGAGGTTATTAGAGTCTATGTGTCAATGTATAAACATGCTAGACATCATGGTCAAGTCATATGAACATGTCTAAGTCCCCCTAGGTTTTTTCAATTTTTCAATTTTTTAGTTTTTTTAGTGTTTTTCATTAAAATTTAATTTTTCCAAAACTTAGGCCTTTTTTTAATAGTTTAATTGGAAAAATTGATTTTGTAATAAAAGAAGGCCAAATAATCTGTTTCAGTCATGTAGGTGCTCATTTTCAAGCTAAGAGAACCATGTAAACCCATGGACCCACTATTTCCTAGTTTTGAGTGATTTTCCATCACTTAGGTCAAAAAGACCCAAAAATCAATTATTGATTATTTTAATTAATAAATTGATGAATAATGGAGAAAATCCAAAATCATAGATCAGTGGATTATCAGTCAGATCTGAATCAGATTCACTGGATCTGACAAATCCTTGACTGAAGGAGGTGATCAAATCAGATCTAGAGTTGATCTTCAACAGTATTTATGGGGAATTGCACCCTCTCTCTCTCCTCCACATGTGTGGACTCTCCTGGATGCTCTGTGGACTAATGTGTCAGTTTATGGGTTGATGTGTTAGCTCAGTCATCCCCCCGGTTGACAAGTAGGGTCAGTTGAGCTTCAGATCTGCATTGATTGACTCTCCATCAACTGATTTGATCTATCCCCTTGGGATTTGTGCCCCCCCTGGGATGGATCTCTGGTTTTTGTATATATCCAAGCATAAGCCTCCTCTTCCAAGATAGTTAGAGTTGGATTGAAGGGAATGCTATTGTAATATTGTTGTAATATTTTTATTGTTGGAATAAAGAAGCTTTGGAGGCCAAATGGTGAATGCTCTCATGTGTGTGGATTAAGCATTGTCTTACGGGTATTGATGTTGATGGCTTTTCTCTCAATTTCTGCATCTGAACCCTATCTAGCTTGAACGATTCAGCTGAATCAATAGGAGTATAGTTGGGAAAGTAAGGTTACTTGTTTTTCTTATATATCATAGCATATATGTTAGAATATCTAGATTATACATGTTTAATAAGTTTATTTGCATGTAATTCTTGTCTCTTTTTCATATATATATATCCAGATCTCATGAGGTTTCGTGCAGGATTGTGTGTTTAGCTTTCAGGTAGCAAGGATTGGATGAGATGTGGATCTAGTTTGACTCCACTGTACATCCAAAATATTTGTGAAGACATTGCCCGTCTATATTCCACTAAAAAGTTTCCATTGCAGATCTGCTTCAGCAACAAGCACTTCTCTTCTCCTTTTCCTCCTTCAAAATCTTAAATTTTCTTCAAACTTGTTGCTATTAAGGAATCTTATTGCTTAGATCTGTCTCATTAAGAAAATTACACATAGATATAGTTAGTAATATCCTTTCTTAAGTTTATATCTCAGTTCCATTTTGCATATAAATATATATTTTAAGAGATCTAGCTAAAATTATCCTCTTTTTGCAAGCATATTAATGAAGAATTGTAGCTTGCTTTTAAGGTAGTTTCCTTTTCTGTACTTTAAAAGTTTCATATTCTGCAATAAAAGTGCACATCTCATTGGCTTCCCAAATAGCAAGCCAATATCCCAAGGAAATCTTTCTTTCCTTGGTTCCTTTTTGCAGAAATTAGATTACCCCTACTTAACAATTTCTACTTAGTTTTTTTTTGGTAATTAGCGTGGTGACCCAAAACACTTTTAAAGTGTGTTTGGGCACATTTGATTTTAATTTCTCACTATTTTTATCATTTCTGACAAAAAAGAGAAGGAGACTCTGCCAAATTCTGACTCTTGGACGAACCGGAGCTTCCCCGGAGCTTCCACCACCACTGTGTTTTGATTCTAGGTTGTTGCAAGCTTGTTGTAAGCCTTTGGATCCTATATAAAAAGGAACAAAGTGCATCAATTTTAATTTTATGATATTTTAAATCATTTCTAATAAAGAGAAAAGGTCCTTTCGAATAGGCTCTTTCGAGCCTATTTACCATCCCCCCTAGGGGGATTTGCGTCGGTGTCAATTTTTAACTTTTTGTTCATCTCTTTTCAAACTAGCGTAGCTATAATCTGTAAGGTAGTATACTTTGATTTATTATCAATTTCATATTCCATATTTGAGATTTCAAAGTAATCTTAATACTTACCCCACGACTTCCCGATTGACCTGAAAGGGGAAAGAGATGCGTGGTAGGACTAATTAGAAAATCGGAGTTGTTTATCTATGTTGTCCTTTTCATCATTTGTTTCTTCAGCTATTATAAAATTAACCCCTCCTTGATTCCCCAATTGAGATCCACTTGGATCAAAAGAGGTTCCTGGAGGGTTTTCCTTTTTAACAAGAACACCCATCTTAAAATTTACTAAACTTGACAAGACTCCAGTGTGTATGCTCTGCACTTGGCTGTGGTTCATCTGATCAGTCAAGCTATATCAAAATAACTTGAGTGACTAGAATAACTAGGATTCACTCTCCCAAATTGACAAACCATCAGGTGAAAATCCAACACCTAGATCAAACCATTACGGTGGAAAAATACCCAAAGGAAGCAGGAACTCCTGAAAAGTGACCTCGGGGCACCGATCTCTACCACACCCTAATGGGTGTGTTATGAACAATATCCCCAGAGAATCCATTCATCCCAGATATTCCTTTCGTGTAGCCGTGAAGGTTTAGTTTTGGACATACTCCAAGTACTCTCGGGTATATCCGGAGTCCACCCCTTCGCCTAATTTTAATCAAATCATATTTTAGATTAACTTAAAACGTACCGAGAGGCATTTTCAAAACATTCACTCCAAGCACATGCAAGTACATTGATTATCTATTGACTCAATTTTAAGGTACCGGCTATTTTCTTACTATATATATATATATATTGTTTCTCAGCATTATGATTTCGTGCACTCATTTTGTATCTTGTCATCTATGGTTGTTTATCGTTAAATTTGAAACTCCTAAGTAACTCATTCAATTTAACATCACCATACTAAATAATTTTTCCTTAGTAACTTAATAGGGTCTACCCGCCTTGGCTTCATTAAGAGTTGAGCCTAAACGGAGGAGTCAAGAACAAGGTGACATCCTTGACTTGAGACTTTCCCCCAAGGACACACTGAGTGGCTTGAATATTTTTGCCACGTGACCCAGGTGTGTGAAAGGAGGCAATAGTGATGAGGTACCTAAAATGTACAATAGACTTTGGTCTATACTATGTTGGAGATGATGACTATAGATTGTATGGTTATATAGATGCAGATTCGGATGGAAGTGTCTAATACATGAAGAGAACCTCAGGTGTATTTTATTTTTTGGGATCCGCCATGATCTCATTCTTTAGAAGGAAGCAGTCTAGTGTTACTCTCAAAACAACTCAAGCAGAGTATATAGTAGCTTGTTTTTCTAGTTGTGAATCCATATGGCTTCGAAAGTTGATGTCAGGTCTATTTGACCTATAGTTGGATACCATGGTGATTTTATTTGACAACAATAGTTGCATAAAGATGATGGAGAAACCATTGTTCCATGATCATTCAAAGCACATAGAAATACGATATTTCTACATACAGGATATGGTACAGAAGGGAGTTATAAAGCTTCAGCATGTGAGTAACGATGAGTAAGTTGATGATGTGTTGAATAAGCCTCTGTCTCAATTAAAGTTTGAATACTTCTGTGACAATATTGGTGTGGCTTGAAAGGACCTTCCTCATAAGGAGGAGAAATGATTACGATGTTGTAGAAATTCCTCGTAAGTAAGAGAAGTGATGATGATGTTGTAGAACTTCCTCAAAAGGGGAAGCAATGATGATGATGTTGCAGAACCTCCTCGAAAGGGGGAGAAGGTTTATGATGGTGCAGTGGGATTGTATCATCCCTGGACATTAGTCTTAAAGTGATCAGCATAATTTTGTCTCTGTGTTGTGGTGGGATTGTATCATCCCTAGAAATTAGTCCTAAAGTGATTCACATAATTCTTTGTCCGTGTTGTGGTGGGATTGTATCATCCCTGGACATTCGTACTAAAGTGATATGCAAAATTTTGTCTCTGTGTTGTGGTGGATTGTATCATCGTTGGACATTAGTCCAAAATTGATCTACAAACTTCCGTCTATGTGTTATGGTGTATTGTATTATCATTGGACAGTAGTCCTAAAGTGATCCGTAGACTTATTTCTTCATGTTGTGGTGGATTGTATCATCCCTGTACATTAGTCCTAAAGTGATATGCAGAATTTTGTCTCCATGTTGTGGTGGCATTGTATCATTCCTGGACATTAGTCCTAAAGTGATCCGTAGAATTTTGTCTTTATGTTGTGGTGGGATTGTATCATCCATGGACATTAGTCCTAAAGTGATCCACATACTTTTTTCTCTGTGATGTGGTGAGATTGTATCATCCCTGGACATTAGTCCTAAAGTGATCCGTAGAATCCTATCTTTGTGATGTGGATAGGATTGCGTCATCCTTGGAATTATGTTTTAAAGTGATAGGGGTTGATCATCCCGTAATTGGATCATGTGTGTTTCATGTTATGTTATTGCAGATGATGTTGTTGATCGAGAGATCAAGTTTGTTGCAAATGATGTTGTTGCTAATCGAGAGATCAAGTATTGTTGTATATGATGTTGTTGATGATCGAAATTTCATGTTTTGTTGTATATGATCGGGTGATTGAGTGTTGCAGAAGATGAATATCAAAGATGAAGACTCAGTATTGTAGAAGATAATGCTCCAGTAATGAAGATGTTGAATATTTTCTAGTAACTGTTCCATTTGCAGATGATTGTTGAAGAAAAATTCTTATGACATATAAATATATCACCTTGATTTTCTTAAAGATGATCTCTCTCCTTGCTCCTATATTTGTTGTTGTTGTTGTCAGTAGAATACCCTTCTTGCTAAGGGGGAGTGTTGAAATATTGTAACTTTGAAGAATATTCTAAATGTATTTTACTGTTGTAATCTATCAAATAAGTTTTACTCCTCAGTCGTGATGCTATTATTGTATTTTTTCATCATAGAGTCGTGAGGTAAAACCTTGTTGTAATTCGGTTCAATAGAACCCTTTAGAATATAATATAATATTGTTGTGTCTTCCTAGGTGAAGTCATCCCAGTAAGTTTGTTGGGGCCGACGTGTTAGGGAAAAATTCAAGTGGAAGATAAAGTATAAATAGAAGAGTTGAGTTCCTCATTTGAACACACACACTCACTTGTGTATAACACATAGGAGAGAGAGAGAGAGAGAGAGAGAGAGAGAGAGAGAGAGAGAGAGAGAGAGAGAGAGAGAGATGTGCAAGGAGAAGGAGAACATGTTTTGGGTTTTTTCTTTATACTTTTGATACATCTATATAAAAGAAGTTTTGTTGGATTTTATTCCCCTAGAGGTTTCCCAAGATAAATCCGTGTCTATATTGGGATTGTGTTTCTTTGAGTGATCCTGCATATGCTATTGTTTTGAAATTTAATTTAACACTAATGAAATATAGTTGAGAATATGGAATATTAACTAGTATTACCACATCTCTTCTTTGTTTGGATCTCTCATCACAAGAGAAGATACATGGTTGATTGACAGTGGGCACATGTCAGGATACAAGGGTGCAATATCCAACATAAAAGAGAAACAATTTTCATGCATGGTAGAATTGGGAGATAATTCCAAATACTCAATCCAAGGAGTTGGACCCACATCCTTCTAGATGAATTTGGGAGACACACTACATGTGGAGGACATTCGTTATGCCCCTATATTGAAGAATATCCAACTCTCTATTTCTATCATTGAAGATAAATGCTTCTGAGTCATATTCATGATGAATCAAGCATACTTGTGGCCGAAGAACCAGAACATTGATACTGCTACTATTATTGTAGTTCAAGAAGGAGGCCTTTACAAGGTCCCAAGAAATTATATTGCAGCCATGACTCATCATATTATTAGCCCATGTGATCTACGACATATGTTGTGTTAACACTCCATTTGCAACTGTTGTTTTATGGTCCTGACAGAGTTCAAAAGGAGCCTATTCATTAGAAAACTATATGAATTCCCTTAAGATTATCAAATGCACATTTTCCATCACTTAAGATCGTTAGATAAAGAAGAGAGCTCGATCTACGGTGGTAGATTCATCCAGAGGTGAAGGCATGCAACAACAAAAAATGATAGAGAAAGGCGTTGTAGACCAACAATCCAGGATCACAATGAAGAAGATCAATGATATACTGTGGTTTTAGCCCAAAGACGTGAGGGAATGGTCAAGTTTGGCATTCGTGAAGTCTATTGAAATGGGCAAACAATGAAAGGCCAAGATCAAGGCGAATCCTAATCAACGACATGAGACAGTTTCACTAGGAAAACATGCTCGGTAGAAGGAACTTTCCCAAATCGTGAAACAGGTTAAAAGGTAGAGATATGTAATGGTGGAGATGAGAGCATAAGAAGATCTATGGCCCTAGCTGATTTTGCGATCCAAACTTGTGCATATAAAGTCACAATTCTAAATCACGAAAAGTGGTATCGGCTGCAAATATCAACAGTCACGACAAAGAGGGAAATAGATCTACGGTTGAGGTTCTTTTCATGATTTGAACTAGCACAGACAACATCAGGGTCTTGATTCAGAAAAGGTGGTAGGACCCACTTAGATCGACGAATGCATGGGAAGGTCGATCTCGATCGATGGGTAAGAACATGGCATGGTTTAAAGTTGCTCACTGGATCCAGGAAAGAGGAATTGGCAGCATAAGTTGAAGAAATGTGGACGATGGATGTGAAAGGTTCCACAAATCAGAGGGCTGAAAAGGCCTCAATGCTATAGGTGTCACATCCAGCACAGAGCTGACAGTAGAAGAGACGTTCCCCCTCATGATATTCCTCCTGGCAGATTAATCGATCCCCCAGATGCCATTTTTAGCATGCATACAGGTGAAATCATCCCTGTAGCAGAACCATATCACCTAAAGACAGGCGGCCTCTGTGTAATTTGGCATGCATAAGTGAAGAAAGTAACCGTAGAATCCACTCTTCACATGGGGCGAGGCCAACATGAAGGGGGAGACCATTATATTTCCTATGTCACAAGAGAAAGGGAGCGTGGGAACATCCACTCCATGTGCTTTGTAGCATGGATCAACTATACAAGGTGGCACTCGAAAATATTTCCCACAACAAATGGTAAGGTGCCGCTGCCGATGAAGCGACATGACTAGTCCCCAGTAGGTAAGGGATCACCTTGCCCACTCCCTCACACATGTCAGCACCAAAGATACTCAATAGAAGAATGTGCGAGAATGCTAACCGGTCATTATAGAATTCAGTCTCGAAGCCTTATATATATTACCTTTGAAATGCCAGGAGTGAGTTAACATACTTCCAGAGCCCAAGTTTTCGTTTCGTCATGAGTCCATAGAAATTCAAAGGGTTTGGCGATGGTGATCTACTGTGAAAATCTTATCCATTTAGGTGTGTTGATGGTTGGTGAGAAAATTTCCGCACTTACCCATCACCTTAGTGTTCCATTCCAAGGATGACACTAGCCATCAGGGCCCAGTCGACAAGAATTTTGAGAGATACACCTGCCTTCAGATATCTGCACCTCCAACAATGCATTGCATGGATACTCGCTCCCCATAGGTGTTTTTTTAGGAACCCCTGATACCATCATTACCTCCAAATCCTTAACATAAGGAGATAGTCCTGGACTGTGCTTTGTAGGAGTAGTTGTTCATATGGGAGCATTAGGGGTCCAATTCCTGCACTGTCATGTTTGTGAATTCCACTTGCCAAAGGTGATGGGGTTGGTGGAGGTATGCTCCACTTTATATCCTGTGGGAGAGCCCGCCTCATAGGAGGTGAGGAGTATAATAAAGAAAAGCCACCGTAAAGGCTTGCCTTGGCTAGGAGCAATGCAACCCTTCTTCAAGACCCCACACCTAACAGTGTTACCCAGAGAGGAAGGGGGCTCCAGATGAGGTTGAGCAAAGGAAAGATGCAAACTGCCCTGCCATTTTGCACCCATGAGCCTCCTTTGAACATGACAGAAACACTAAATTGGGATAGAAACAAGGTGCTATGCTGACTCATCAAGCCGGCTAAGAGGTCCAAAACCTAGTAAATGGTGACTCAGCTAAAAGCAAACGAAAAGGCGTTGTACTCAGAATCCACAACAGTATCCAAACATGTCAGGATGTCACTCAGGCTGAGTTCACCCACTTTCTCCATAATGTTTGTTCATATTTATAAATCGTGGTGATAGTTCCACTCTTTGAACTATTAGTATCTGATTGTGACTGGAAATAATTTTAGGTTTGTTTTGGAGAGTAATCTCAGCACTGAAAAAGTATAAATATACTCCCGATAAAGGGAGATAGGGGTTGGTTGGGAAACTTTCAAGGGATTAGGCTCTCCATTGTAATTAGTCTCCAGTTTCTGTGTTATGAATAAATTTGTAGAGGAAGGATTGTCTTTCAAGGAAGAGATTCTTGTGTCGTTGTTTCTTTCAATATGTAATTTCTTTATGTGAAATGTTCATCTTATTTTCATTCCAGTTTGTCAATTCCTTTCATGTCTGAAATGAGTGTATAATAGTTTGGAATTCATACATGCTATGCTCTGTCTATTGTTTCAGATATTCATTTAAGTTTTCTTCTAAAGTTACATAGAATTCATCTTGTAGATGCTCTGCGTGATGGACTATTCCCTCTCATCTACTAATCACCTGCTAAATATCTCCTGATTGCAAGATCGACGACTATCTTGCCTTTGTTTGTAAATTTACACCATTCTTTACCTCTTGCAATATGTTCCCTACCCATACCTTCAACTCCATTTCCCAATGGTTTCTTTCTCTGATAGTCCCGCCTGCATATTACATTAACGCACGCGCCCTATTCAAGAGTCTAGCCTCTTGACCGTGCTTGATAAAATATCCTACGTGAGTAAAGCTAGAAAGTAAGCAAGAGATCCCTCTCTGACTGCACAGGGCCATAGGCGTAGTCTAAAGTAGTTTTTTTATTTCCCGGGAGAGAACCCTTTTCTGCCCAACCTATGGGCTCAATCCTGACTCTAACAAAATGGCACCGTTGCTGGGGATGAGATTGAAGATCATCCATAGGAAGAATGACATAGTTTTAGATCTGGTTGTTGATGGTGAACAATGATTAGACATCAAAAATCTTGTGCACTTTTCACCTGGTGACTCCACTCTTGAAGGATTCAAACTTCAATGACTCCGTTGGGGATATGACCCAGAAATCAAATTGTCAGAAAGACAGGCAGGCTCTGCCAAGGAAATGGACCCCTTGTAAGGCCCGAAAATGCATGGTGAAATGTTAAGATACTCGAGTTTACATCTCTTCTGAGATGCCTTGTCTTGTATTATAAGTTTTTTCTTATCGTTTCCTAAATTTATCAAAACATCCTTCTATGGTTCAATTCGTTTGAAACAGAGCTATGAATATATTCCTGTTTATCCTTCTTTATGAACCGAAAGCATTGCATTGTCTTGTACATTTTATTTTGACCAATATTTTTCTCCCGAAGCTCATGACATTGAAGGTCACCCCTATGAACATCATGAAACCTCGGTCAATAGCATATCTATTGCGCCTAACCTGGTCTCTCCTAGTATTTCAAGCCAATACAAACCACTACAATTGCCTCCTATCCTCCATGATTTTCCTGCGAAACATTACAAGTACCTCCCCAAATTTGATGGAGAATCCAAATACTTCACTGCTGAGAAACATTTACAAGCCTTTGAACATTTCTCTGACCTTTTTGAGATAGAACATGATGATGTTTGCATGAGGACTATTTCCCAGTCTTTGCAAGGAGATGCTAAATAATTGTTCAAACACTTGCAGCCTAGGTCCATCAATACATGGGAAGAGTTTTCTTGCACCTTTTTGAAATTTTGGGGTAGGAGAAGGCCTCTGGATCAAATACGTTTATAATTTTATTCCCTAAAGAGGCATGAGGGTGAGGCCATATCTAGTTTTAACAAAATATTTGCAATATTTTATTATAACATGCCCAAGGAAATCCAACCTCTTGAGAACACTGCTAATATCTATTATGCAGCCACCTTTCCTCCTGAACTGTCATTACTTATTTTGGAAACAAAATCAACCACTCTACAGCATATGTTCACTAATTGTTTGGAGGTTGGGGAAAACCTTAAGATGTCCAAATATTTGTCAGATCAAGACAGTGGTGGTGAAATAAAAGATACATTAAAATTGGTTGGTCCCTACAAGAAGAAGGGAAGAGTTCCTGTTCAGTTAAAACTTTCCCTTGTTAGACAGAAAGATGATTAGACTGACATAGAAGCAGAGGGTTCTGCAAGCCTGTTCTCTGAAGGTTGCAATCTTCTCAGCACTGGGTCCATTAATGATGATTTTAAAAGGGATTTAGGTGTACCTGTGTATGATGACTATGAGGAGTAGTACCTCAAGGATATACCTGAAGAGCCAGTTATAGAACCAAGGTCTGCTAATGGAGAAAGTCAAGCTGCAATCCAAAGTCAGAAGGCTGAGATTGGAGAGGATGGTAAATGTGATGAAGGTGATATCCTACCCTTGTGTTATTCCTCTTTTGAATTAATACGACACATGATTAAAGCCTCTAAGCATAAACATAAGTTAGAGGATAAGGTGCATTCCATAAACTTATGTGGAAAAGAAGATGATAAAGAGGAACAATCATGCAGTCCCTCTCTATTTATCGATACATCATGAGCTTGTGATGAGGTGTTGAGTCACGAAGAAGGAGGAAGCAGTCCTAAAACAAATACATTTTTTAATTTTCTTCCTTCAAGAATATCACCCCATAAAGGAGGAATGTGCTTACTCTGTTATTTCGAAGAAAACGAAGACATCCATGCTAAGGCATACAAAAAAGGTGAAGCTCTAGTTGTAGGAATTTCGAGCAAAAGGGTGGATGATTCATCGAAGAGAAATTCTGTGGGCCCTTTTCTAAGATCTCTCAAGTATCATCCTGACAGCTCACCAGAGGAGAGGAGTTTTGGGCAGCTTTCCCATGAACATATGATAGAATATGCTAGAGGTTGCCGTGTTTTCTATGAAACCATAGCAGAGTACATGGAAAGGATGGATAATGGTAATGACTGGTCGCATCTCTGCTGTCAAGATCATTTTATTTGTTATGGCATTTTTCCATTGTGAATTTCATTCCTATTCATCAAACATGAAAAGCAAACAAAATTGTTAAGAAAGATGCTTGATTGGATTCATTGGAAGTCTGATTTCACTTAATTGGACTTGTACACTAAATTAGGTAGAGTAGGTAGAAACAAATAAGCTCGGCAATCATTGAGCATTTCCTTCATTACTATTTAGTTTGTTTTCATTTTCAATTGTAAGCACAGGTTTGCAGTCACAACTGTTCTCAGTTTCAGAGTATGGCTAAGAGCATAGTTTGCAGAGTGACATAAATTCGCTAAAGCAGTAGCTCAGAGCATAATGAAGGTTTCAAAGGAAAAATTAGGGACGACCCAATGGATTTGGAACTTGGACTATGGGGGTTCTTTGCTAACTCGTTGGGAGGATAGCATCCCTTTTGGAGCCAGCTATTAACACTCCATTTGTAATAGTCGATTTATGGTCCTGACAGAGTTCAAAAGGAACCTATTCATTAGAAAATTATATGAATGCCCTTTAGATTATCAAATGCACATTTTCCATCATTTAAGACTGTTAGATAAAGAAGAGAGCTCGATCTACGATGGTAGATTCCTCCAGAGGTGAAGGCATGCAGCAACGAAAATGATAGAGAAAGGCATCATAGATCAATGATCTAGGATCACAATGAATAAGATCGACGATAGAGTGTGGTTTTGTCCCAAAGACACAAGGGAATGGTCAAGTTTGGCATTCGCGAAGTCTGTTAAAATGGACAAACAATGAAAGGCCAAGATCAAGGATAAGCCCGATCAATGACCTGAGACTGTTTCGATGGGAAAACATGCTCGGTAGAAGGAAATTTCCCAAATCGTGAAACAGGTTAAAAGGTAGAGATATCTAATTGTGGAGATGAGAGCATGAGTAGATCTACTACCCTAGTTGATTTCGCGAACCAAACTTGTGTGGATAAAGTCACGATTCTAAATTGCGAATAATGGTATCGGCTACAAATATCAATGGTCACAACAAAGATGGGAATAGATCTATGGCTGAGGTTCTTTTCATGATATAAAATAGCACAAACAACGTCAGGGTCCCGATTCACAAAAGGTGGTAGGACCCAATCATGTCGATGGTTGCATGGGAAGGTCGATCTCGATCGATGGGTAAGAACACGCCATGGTTTAAAGCTGCTTGCTGGATCCAGGAAAGAGGAATTGGCGGCATAAGTTGAAGAAACGTGGATGATAGATGTGAAAGGTTCCCCAAATCAGAGGGCTGAAAAGGCCTCAAGGCTATAGGTGTCACATCCAGCACAGAGCTGACAGTAGAAGAGACATTCCCCCGCATGATATTGCTCCTGATAGATTAATTGATCCCGTAGATGCCATTCATAGCATGTGTACAGGTGAAATCATCCCTATAGTAGAACCATATCACCTAAAGACAAGCGGCCTCTGTATAATTTGGCATGCAGAAGTGAAGAAAGTAACCGGTGAATCCACTCTTCACATGGGGCGAGGCCAACACGAAGGGGGAGACCATTTTTTTTCCTATGTCACAAGAGAAAGGGAGCGTGGGAATGTCCACTCCATGTTCTTTGTAGCATGGATCAACTATACAAGGTGGAACCCGAAAATATTTCCTACAACAAACAATAAGGTGTTGTAGCTGATGAAGCAATGTGAGTAGATCCACATCAGGTAAAGGATCACCCAGCCCGCTCCCTCACACATGTTGACACCAAGGACACTCAATGGTAGAATGTGCAGGAATGTGGACCGTTCATTACATAATTCAGTCTCGAAGCCTTATATATATTACCTTTGAAACGTCCTAATTCGTTAGATCTAAACTTGAGTGCATTAAAAGTTTGTTTTTTAAAAGAATGCGTTCGACAGGTTAATTAATGGGACAACATTAACATAAATTAAATGCTCAAAACAACAATGAAAAACCACACTACGACAGGAATGAGAAAACCGAAATGAGAACAACAAAACTGGTAAACAGATGTAAACAAAGAAACATAGAATCAGAGAGTCACAAACAGAAGTTGATAATGGAGTTCACCCCCTCCACTGGGCTACGTCTTTGGGTCCCTCTCCAATGGGTACCGATCCAATTAAGGGTTTTTAAAAATGGTACAAAATGGTTCTAGAATCAACTTCAGCAACTATGAACAGAATGCTATACAAAGTCTTAAAGACCTCTCTTCTGGAAATTACAATTAGCATTCAAAGACAAAGAAAGCTAAAATAACAGAGAATGTCGACTTTTACAGCACAGCATCTGGACACTTCACAGCAAAATATCTCTAAGCTTCTCATCACAAAGAAACGATGCTCTACGCTCTAAAACAATCTGCATCTCTCCACTCTTCCTGCCCCCCCCTTCTCGGTGGCCAGCCTCCTCTATTTAAGAGTTTAGAGGAAGGATAAGTAACATATTCTTCTTTATTGTCATTACAACCATATGCTAAACTGAATCATGCCATCCTACCAAGTCACGGCCCAAGCAATATGTTACCTCAACGTTCCATATCCTCGAAACGTTGCAACCAACTCTACGAACATGTGCCGACTCACAACACGTTGCAATAACTTGCAACTGGGCTATGCCACGTAACGAAAGCATTTGATGTCACCATCAACTTCGCAACATAAAATTTCACGGCATATAAGGACTTCACCATATACCCGATCCGCTGTCCCAGCCTATAAATGTCGCGGTATATAAGGACTTCGCCATATACCCGATCCGCTGTCGTAGCCTATAAATGTCGCAGGATATGAGTAACCTCCACGAACCATTCGATGTTTAACTGGACGGTGTGCGAACTATGCAGTCCATTCCACAACTGCGCGGCATGCGATAGCTGCGCGGCGTGCAATAATTGTGCTGCGCAGCCCCTGTGATAATTGTGCACCATACTATAACTGTGCGGGCTGTGCATATAATGTTTAGCATATGAGTTAAAACCATTGATTAATGAACCTTGTACCATATTGGAGTAGTGTAATTTGAAGATGAATAATCCATCGGATCATTCCTCCCCATTGAAGAGCTTTTGGACCACCAAAAGCTTGAATCATTCGGCAAGTAAGTGAGGGTATAGCTCCCTCACTTTTCCAATCTCCATCCATCTTTCTTTGCTAGGATGCATGCCTTTAAGCCCCACTCGAAGGTACTCAGCATTCCCCCTTCGCAACGTCCTTACATTTCTGTCAAGGATAACATCATCCTGCAACTCTTTCATGTACTCAGGTGCCAAATCATCAACTGAAGGAATCTGTATGTTAATTTCCTCATCCATGATCATAGGAGGCTCATACAGTTTAAGATTCTCAACATTGATAACTGAATAAATTTGCATGTATGGAGGTAAATTCAAGCGAAAAGCATTAGTACCAATCTTTTCCAAGATCTCAAAAGGACCATACCTGATAGGCTTAAGATTTTTACCTTCACCTTTCATTCTTTCTTTTGTGATATGTAACCAAACCCTGTCACCAACCTGAAATTGATGATCAACTCGATGCTTGTCATGCCTGGCCTTGTACTTTTCCTGGCTCTTCTCCAACTATTCTTGAATTGCTTGCTGCACTGCTTGGATTCTCTGAATGAACCTTAGAGCTTTATCTGCATCATGATGTCCATCCACTACATTTTTGCCAAAAGAGAAATCCATCGGTGTTTTTGGTGGATAACCAAAACAAGTTTCAAAAGGAGATTTTTTCGTGGAAGAATGAACTGCATGATTGTAAGCATGATGTATATACTGCAACTGCTCATCCCAAAGTTTAGGATGTTTACTACAATATACTCTCAGTATCTGAACCACTGTCTTGTTCACTACCTCTGTTTTCCCATCGGTCTATGGATGAAAAGCTGTACTTTTCTTAATTTTAGTATCCGTAAGCTCCCATAAAGTTGACCAGAATTCTCCCAAGAACCGGGAATCCCAATCAGATATAATGGACATGGGTAGCCCAAAATGTACCCAAACATTCTGAAAGAATAGGTGAGCCATTTGTTCAACAGTGATCTACTTGTTACATGGCATTAAGATACACATTTTTCTGAATCTATCCACAACAACATATAGGTAATCATGCCCTTTTCTAGACATAGGTAGTCCTCCTACAAAGTCCATAAAAATGCTTTCCCAAGGACGAGAAGAAACTGGAAGAGGTGTGTACAAACCCAATTTCCTATTTCTAGGCTTACTTGTTGCACACATAACACAACCTCTTATATATTTAGCTATAGTTTCTTGCATTTGAGGCCAATAACAATGATTCTGCAATAATGACAGTGTTTTACTTACTCCAAAATGTCCTACAATCAATGAACTATGTGCTTCTCGAATCACATGAACTCTCTCTTTCTCTAGAATACAAAGTTTACCAAGATGATACAAGAGTTGATTATGCACATAATAGTTCTCTTCCTGTTTACCATGTATTAGTGATGCATATACTTTCTTAAAATCTTTATCTTCTGCATACTGTTCAATATAACTTTCATGTGTCAATGAACTATTTTGAAGAATGATTGAAGCATTTGTAGGAGGCCTTGATAACATGTCTGCTACCTTATTATGAATTCCCTTTTTGTATTTAATTACAAGATGAAACTGTTGTAAGAATCCCATCCATCTTAAATGCCTACTTTGTTGTATTTTAGTCTGAGATTGTAAATATTGGAGTGGCTGATGATCAATATGTATGACTGTTTCTTTTCCCATGATATAATGTTTCCACTTCTTCACACTCTGTACTAAAACATACAACTCTTTGTCATAGGTCGGATAGTTACTTACCGCAGTTGAGAATGTTTCTGAATGGTAACAGACTGGCTTTCTCCCTTGCATCAAAACGACTCCCATGGCAAACCCGCTGGCATCGGTTTCGATCTCAAATGGCTGCTAGAAATCTAGCAATGTCAGAACTGGTGTTGTGCTAATATTTTCCTTCAAAGTGTCGAAGGCTCTCTGATGCTTGCCTCCCCACTGGAAAATCTCTTTAACACTGGTCACTGCATGTAAAGGCGCAACAATGGAAGAAAACCCAGAAATGAATTTCCTCCAATACTGAACCGCACCCAAAAAACTTTTGATTTTAGTAACGGTGTTAGGCCGTGGCCAGTTTACAATGACAACAACCTTGGCTAGGTCCACTCGCAGGTGGCCTCCACCAATAATATGGCCTAGATATACTAAAGAAGTTTTAGCAAATTCACATTTAGACATTTTTTACATAAAGCTTCTCCTTCCTCAGTACATATAAAACTTTCTTCACATGTACAACATGATCTCCCCATGTTTTGATAAACACAAGGATATCATCCAGATATACAATTACAAAATCATCAATGAATGGACGAAAGACATCATTCATGACCCGCATGAAAGTAGCAGGTGCGTTACAAAGCCCGAAAGGCATCACAAGCCATTCATACAAACCTTGTTTTGTTTTAAACACTGTTTTCCAAGCATCATTCTCAGCAATCCTAATTTGATGATACCCACTACGTAGATCCAATTTTGTAAAGTAAGTTGCATGTTTCAACTGATCAAGCAAATCATCAATGTGGGGAAGAGGATACCTGTTTTTAATGGTGATTTTGTTAAGGGCCCTATAGTCGATACACATCCTCCAAGACCCATCCTTCTTTGGAACCAAGACTATAGGAGAGCCACAAGGAGAAGTGCTGGGCCAGATGACCCCCTTCTCAATCAGCTCCTGAACCTGCTTTTTGATTTCCTCATTCTGCATCGCAGACATCCAGTACATAGCGATGTTTGGGAGTGGCACATCCTGCTGCAAATGTATCTCATGCTGAATCTCTCTCTTTGGTGGTAACCCTTTCGGATCTTGAAACAAATCACCATACTCAGAAATGATTTCAATCAGTTCAGATTTATGATCAAGGTCACATCCTTCCAAAGATCTAGAGATCTCATCATTTTTCATCTTAACCATCATTAACACAAAATTCTTACTAGCATTTACCAACCTCTTCATTTGTCCTGCAGAGACTATTGCTAGATTGGTTTTTATCTTACGTGCTCATACAATATATTCTACACCATCTTTAAAAAGATGATACTTATTCTTCTCTCTATAAAAGACTACTTTCCGGTCATACAAATATGGACTCCCAAGTACAATTCCACAAATGTCAAGTGGTACTACATCTAGTTCTACCTCATCTATGAACTTTTCAGTAATGGCAAACTTTAATACACATTTCTTTGTAACTTGCAATCGTGTATCATTAGTAACCCAACCTAGAGGATAGGGTTTTTCATGAGGCATAGTAACTAAATGCAATTTCTTAACCACTTCTTCTGATATCAAATTTACTTGTGAACCACTATCAAACATTGTATCAATCTTTGTGTGACTTGCAATGACATGAACATGAAACAGTGCACTTCTATCTTTATCATTTTGCTTAGAAGTAGATGGCAGATTTTTACTTGCACTAGAACTTGATTTTGCATCAATGGGAAGTGAGATACTTTTATTCTTACCCTGGATTCCGATAGCTGTAACCTTTGTTTCATCACCTGAGTCGGATCCCAAGTCTTGAATAACTGCTGCAGTAGCTTTTGCTTTGCCGTTATCTTTGTTTCCTCTGTACTTCTTTGGCCTTAACTCCGGATGAAGTTTCCAACATTTAGAGACATCATGTCCCTTCTGAAAATGTGAACATGAAGGATTTTCACCCTCTTTCTTAACAGTAGCCATCTTCTTTTTCCCCGTATCTTTACCTTTCGATTTGCTGTCAAGTTTAAAGGATTTATTCACAAAAGTATCATTAGCATGCTTAACCCTAGCTTCTAAATGTGTAGCTTGAACACATACATCATCCAAGGTACTGGGGTTAAACATCAACAAAGTATGTCGCAAATAAGAATGCATACCAACAATGTACTTAAGAAGAGTTTCCTGGGTATCTAATGCAACATTCAATGCAATAGCCCTGTTTCTAAATTCATGAGTATATTCTTGAATGCTTTGTCCCTTAGCTTGTCTAAAAGTTTTCCAGCTCATTACTAATTGCTGCATATGACCTAAAGGATAAAATTGCTTAATACTTCAATGAATTCATTCCAAACTGAAATAATTTTACCATTCTTTCAAAGATCTTGCTGAATCTTGCTCTCCCACCAAGTAAGAGCCATTCCACTCATTCTCAAAGTGGCCAACTGAATCCTGGAAGGGTCATCAGTAATGCCCTGCACCCTGCAATATACTTCAAGCTGCTTGATCCAATTGTCTAACTTTTTAGCATCTAAATCTCCATTATAAATTGGCAATTCAAATTTCACATCCAATTTGAAATAAGGCATATTAGGACTTGCATTATTTGAATGAGAAGTATGAGAATAAGAGAAAGTTTGATTAGTGTTAGGAGGATTACCATCACCTCCTTCTCCTTTACTCTTTTCTTCCTTCTTCACTTCTGCATCTCTGGATGAAGATCCTTCTTCTTTTTTCTTCCTTTCTGCTCGCTCATCGAGTAGAATTTCCATCATGGCTTTCATTTTGATAAAAGCCTCCAGAAACTCAGTTTCTGAAATAACAGGTTTTTATCGTTCTGTATGTCCTTCTTCTTCCCCTCGTGGAGAAGACATGGTTCTTGAGAATGTTCTCCTGGAGCCAATCTTAGGATCTCCTTCAACTAATTCTCCTTCACCACGCTTTAACCTGAACCTAGTAAGCATTCACAAACTTGCACAAGCATTCAACCAGCTCTGATACCATAATATGATCCGTTGGATCTAAACTTGAGTGCATTAAAAGTTTGTTTTTTAAAAGAATGCGTTTGACAGGTTAATTAATGGGACAGCATTAACAGAAATTAAATGCTCAGAACAGCAATGAAAAACCACACTGCGACAGGAATGAGAAAACCTAAATGAGAATAGCAAAACTGGTAAACAGATGTAAACAAAGAAACACAGAATCAGAGAGTCACAAATAGAAGTTGATAACGGAGTTCACCCCCTCCACTAGGCTACATCTCTGGGTCCCTCTCCAATGGGTACCGATCCAATTAAGGGTTTTTAAAAATGGTACAAAATGGTTCTGGAATCAACTTCAGCAACTGTGAACAGAATGTTGTGTAAAGTCTTAAAGACCTCTCTTCTAGAAATTACAATTAGCATTCAAAGACAAAGAAAGCTAAAATAACAGAGAAGTTCGACTTTTACAGCACAACGTCTGGAAACTTTGTAGCAAAATATCTCTAAGCTTCTCATCACAAACAAACGATGCTCTGCACTCTAAAACAATCTACATCTCTCCACTCTGCTTGCCCCCCTGTCTCGGTGGATATCCTCCTCTATTTAAGAGTTTAGAGGAAGGATAAGTAACAGATTCTTCTTTATTGTCGTTACAACTATATGCTAAACTGAATCATGCCATCCCACCAAGTCACAGCCCAAGCGTTATGTTACCACAACGTTCCATATCCCCGAAATGTTGCAACCAACTCTACGCACATGTGCCGACTCACAACACGTTGCAATAAATTGCAACTAGGCTATGCCACATAACATAAGCGTTTGATGTCACCATCAAATTCGCAGCATAAAATGTCGCGGCATATAAGGACTTATCCATATACCCGATCTACTGTCGCAGCCTATAAATGTCACGGTATATAAGGACTTCGCCATATACCCGATCTGCTGTCGGAGCCTATAAATGTTGCAGCATATGAGTAACCTCCACGAACCATTCGATGTTCAACTGGACAGTGCACGAACTACGCAGCCCATGCCACAACTGCGCAACATGTGATAAGCTGCGCACCATGCGATAGCTGCACGGCATGCGATAACTGTGCTGCGCAGCCCATGTGATAACTACGCACCATACTATAACTACACGGGTTGTGCATATAATGTTTAGCATATGAGTTAAAACCATCGATTAATGAACGTTGTACCATATTGGATCAGTGTAATTTGAAGATGAATAATCCACTGAATCATGTCTGGAGTGAGCTAACATACTTCCAAATCCCAAGTTTTTGTTTCATCGCAAGTCCATAGAAATTCGAAGGGTTTGGCGATGGCGATCTGGTTTGAAATCTTGTCCATTTGGGTGTGCTGATGGTTAGTGAGAAAATTTCTGCACTTACCCATCACCTTAGTGTTTCGTGCTAAGGATGACACCAGCCATCAGGGCCCAAACATGAAGAATTATGAGAGATACACCCACCTTCAGATATCCTCACCTCTAGTGACGCATTTCCTGGATACTCGCTCTTCATAGGTGTTTTTTCAGGAACCCCTAATAGCATCACTGCCTCCAAAGCCTCCACATAAGGAGACAGTCATGGACTATGCTCTTTAGGAGCAGTTGTTTAGATGGGAGCATCAGGGGTCCAATTCCTGCACCGCCATGTTTATGATTTCCACTTGCCAAAGGTGATGGGGTTGGTGGAGGTATGCTCCACCTTATTTCCTGTGGGAGATCCTGCCTCACAGGAGGCGAGGAGTACAAGAATTAAAAGCCATCACAAAGGCTTGCGTCAACCAGGAGAAATGCAACCTTTCTTCTAGACCCCATGCCTAACAGTGTTACCCGAAGAGGAAGGGGGTTGTGGATGAGGTTGAGCAGGGGAAAGATGCAAAATTCCCTGCCAGTTTGTGCCGATGCAGAAATCTGCTTTTGAACACGGAAAAAACACTAACTTGGGATAGAAAAAAGGTGATATGCTGACTCATCAGGCCGGCTAAGAGATCCAAATCCTAGTAAATTGTGACTCACCTAAAAACAAATGGAAATGTGTCATACTCAGAATCCACAACAGTAGCCGAACATGTCAAGATGTCACTCAGGATGAGTGCACCCACTTGCTCCATAATGTTTGTTCATATTTTTAAATCGTGGCGATAGTTCCACGCTCTGAACTGCTAGTGTCTGATTGTGATTGGAAACAATTTTTAGGTTTGTTTCAGAGAGTAATCTCAGCACTAAAATATTATAAATACACTCTTGATAGAGGGAGATAGGGGTTGGTTGGGAAACTTTCAAGGGACGAGGCTCTCCATTGTAATTAGTGTCTGGTTTCTATGTTATGAATAAATTTGTAGAGGAAGGATTGTCTTTCAAGGCAGAGATTCATGTGTCGTTGTTTCTTTCAATATGTAATTTCTTTACGTGAAATGTTCAGCCTATTTTCATTCCAGTTTTCCAATTCCTTTCATGTCTGAAATGAGTGTATAACAGTTTGGAATTCATACATGCTGTTGTTTCAGATATTCATGTAAGTTTTCTTCTAAAGTTACGCAGAATTTGTCCTATAGGTACTCTGCATGATGGACTATTCCCTCTCATATGCTAATCACCTGCTAAATATCTCATGATTGCAAGATCGACGGCTATCTTACCTCTGTTTGTAAATTTACGCCATTCTTTACCTCCTACAATATGTTCCCTACCCGGACCTTCGACTCCATTTCCCAATGGTTTCTTTCTCTGATAGTCCCGCATGCATATTACATTGATGCACCCACCCTATTCAAGAGTCTGGCCTCCCGAACGTGCTTGATTTAATATCCTATGTGAGTAAATATTGAAAGTAAGCGAGAGATCCCTCTCTAACTGCGCAGGGCCAAAGGCGCAGTCTAAAGTGGTTCTGCTATTGACCGGGAGAGAACCCTTTTCCACCCAACCTATGGGTTCAATCCCGGTGCTAACAGGATTCTTGGAAACCTCCACTTCAAATCACTCCCTAGTTTGCAACGAATGGTGAGAGGTATTCCTAGTTTTGATTATGTGCATGATACTATTTGCATAGTTTATGTTTTATGAAATATCATTAGAAAGAAGTTTCCTAGAATCCATACTAGATATAAAGGAATCTTATATTTAGTGCACTCATATCTATGTTGACCAA
Organism: Pseudotsuga menziesii; assembly: GCA_001517045.1. Lineage (NCBI taxonomy): Eukaryota > Viridiplantae > Streptophyta > Pinopsida > Pinales > Pinaceae > Pseudotsuga > Pseudotsuga menziesii. Next base: position 212,371 of record LPNX010922839.1, on the reverse strand, counting down.
TGTATTCCACATCCCTTGATGGGCATCTCTACTATGTTTTATTCATTGATGATTTCTCCCATAAGGCCTGGATTTACTTCATGAAATCCAAAAGTGAAACCTTCAATAAATTCCAAGAGTATTAAGCCTTAGTTGAGAATCAGACAAGTATGAATATCCATGCCCTAAGGTCTAATAACTATGGAGAATTTCAATCAAATCATTTTAATAATTTTTTAGTGATGTAGGGATATGTAGACAATTGATAATTCCTTACAACCCTCAACAGAATGGGGTTGCAGAGAGAAAGAAAAAAACTGTTTGTGAGGATGCAAAATCCATGTTACATGATTAATATCTATCTGCTTATTTCTAGGTAGAATCTACTATTACACCAGTGTACATACATAACAGAAGTATACATGTAGTTCTTGATGAGAAGACACCTGAAGAGATGTTCATTGGTGAGAAAACAGACATATCACGTCTTTGAATTTTTGGATGTCCTGTGTATATTCACATTCCAAAAGAAAATAGAACCAATATGTAACCTTTTGGTAAGAAGGGAACTTTTGTTTGCTACAATGAGACCTTCAAGGAATTCAAAATATATGTACCTAGTGAGAGACATGTTGAAGTTAGTCTGGATGTGGATTTCCATGAGGAGGAAAAATTCAAGCGATCAAAAGAGATTAAATGTGATCCAGGGATATAGGAGAATGAGAATCCTATAGAATAGGATCATGATGATGATTATTCTCCTTCTGATATTTAGAGGGAGAATCTAGTAGAGCATTCATAGCTACTTGTCATTGATGAACCAGTTGAACTGGTTGATGAACCTGCTACAAAGAGAGGTCAACATGGTGCTAGGATGTATTGAAATATGTTTAGAAGCATGGAGCACCAATATGAACTTATAGAGAGTGCAAGGTTCCTAATAGGTATTCAGGATATGTTGCATTGATGAGAAACATTAGTGAATTAGATCCTTCATCATATAAAAAGGCTTCATGGTAGCAAGTGTAGAAAGATGTTATGAAAGAGGAGTATCATTCTATTATGAAGAATTATGTTTGGGATATTGTTCCCATACATGAGAGGAATTTAGTTGTAACGTCCATATGGATTTACAAGATAAAGCATGTTGTAGATGGTAGTGTGAAAAAGTACAAATCCAGGTTTGTTGCATGTGTCTTTTCTTAGAAATATGGCACTGATTATGAGGAGAATTTTTTTGCAATGGCCATGTATACTACTATTAGATCCACTACAACAAAAAACTATGATTAATGTCTCTTTTAGCCTGATTTTTAGCGTCCACTATCACTTTTAGTGTATTTTTCATCATTGTTTGGAGAAAGTGGACGCTTTTCCATGGGATGGTGCTTTTAATGGGGTTATTAGCGTCCCTTTTTAAACATTGAGGATATCCCATTAACGTCTCAATTAGCATCCCAATTAAAGTCCAAAATAACATCCCATATAACTCCCAGAATAGCCTCCAAAAAAATTCAAGAATGGTACCAAGATTAGAACCATATATTGAGCCATGGTTAGCGCCAAGAATTGTGCCATGGATGTCATTAGGGAAAACATCTGAGATAGTACCAAGTATAGATCTGGGAATTGCGCATAGGAAACATCCAACATAGCACCAGGTATATAGCTAGGTATAGTGTCTGGCATAATGCAGAAATTTATCTTCCCAATTAACGCCCAAAATAGCATCCCATATAACGCCCATAATAGCCTCCAAAAAAACGTCGAGAATAGCACCAAACAGAGCACCATATATTGAGCTAGGGTTAGCGCTAGGAATTGCACCATGAATTTCTCAAGGAAAAACATCTGACATAGCGCCAATTATAGAGCTAGGAATTGCGCCTAGAAAACATCCGAGATAGAGTGTTGGTTACCTAGGGCAGACCCGGGTTTACTTGTAATGTACCAACAATACCCCTAGCTCATTGGCCCTTTCAAAAATAGACCGCAAAACGGCCTGAAGTCTCACCTGAAGTGATATGAGATGGGTTGGCCGAAGACTTAGGTGTCCTCAACTAGGCTCTGTAGCATCCTAGTGTCTTGGGACTCTTCTTAGCCAGCGGGATCTCTCTGCGAGGCGTTGTTCTCTCTTACTCGCTGGCTCTGATAGGGGAATGAATCTTATCACACCGCAGCCTCTAGGATGATGTGCACTTTATCTTCTACTCAACCCTTAACCTACGATATCTCACACCGCAGCTCCTCTGACAGTGCGATATCACCTTTCTATGTCGCGATATCTCCTATGGCAATACTTAATATGCTCAACAACTTGCAAGGTCTAAGGGTTTTCTCTCCAGGTATAATAGCTCAGTTATCCTTCCTTAAGGTGTTAAACAAATTCTTGTTAGCTTGTACAGACTAACACACTTAACGTCACTTATACTCAACTTGCTGAACTAAGTATACTAGAATCACTTAATACAGTAAGTGCTAGCTCTACTGTGTGAATCAAGCACTGATAAACTCATATACGGAATACTTGATACATTCAACTTGCATTTACCCTTCTATAATGCTGTAAACTGAATGAGAACATACATACATTCACTAACTGATAGCAAAGCTCATGTAACAGATAACAGATAGTAACTACGTAAGCACAATCACATGAAACAGTCGCACAACACACGGATTTAACGTGGTTCACCTCCAGGGAGGAAGCTACGTCCACGGTAATTGGTTTATATATTATATCTTGAGAGAGTAAACATAGTTCCGCTGCAACCTATTATGCAGCTTGAGATCTTCTGGGAAACTCTGCGCACACAACCGGGATCCCTTCTCTCTTAGATCTATTCCCTTCTTATATTGTCTTCTTACAATATACTCTTCCTCTCTCTCTCTCAATCCCTGTGGATTGCTACATACATGCTCAAGGAGTCAGCTGCTGGTTACAGTAAGATAACTATAGGCATAATACAGAACCAAAGCTTGACTCTTAAAATACTGAGACACTAGAGACCCTTAGCTAGCTCGCTGTCTAACTATCTAAATATCTATATGTCTACGAGATAACAGACCAACTGACTAGCTAACCTTTCATAATAAAAAATACATGCTTATATAGGTGGCCCGAAGGTCTCACCCTGTTACAACACTGTAGGCCTTTCCCAACAGTAACCCAAAAACCCTAACTTGTGACAGTCAACGTGTTTGTACTTTGAGCTGTCGCTTTCCGTCACACCATAGCTTTCTGCAGTATTCCACGCTTCCCGGTGCTTATTGTGGGTATAGGCACCGCTTCCTGGTGTCCTTTGTCTTCAATACCTCGGCCCGGTGCTCCTTTTCCATTTCTGAGGGTAGCTGATCCCTCCTGTCTTCGCCGCTACCTTAAGTGTAGTGGTTGAGCTCTCTCTTCTCAGTCACTGCCTTAAGTGCAGTGGGTGAGCTCTCTCTTCTCGGCCGCTGCCTTAAGTGTAGTGGGTGAGCTCTCTCTTCTCGACTGCTCAGGTACTGTTTCCTTTGACTTTCTTATCCCGATATAGTAGCTTTTCCTGTAGCTGCGGGGCCCTGCTCCAACAATCCCCTAACACTTACTTGTGGCTCCTCCCTAAGCCACTAACAACTGGCTTCTCTTGCTGTAGCTTCTCCTTGGATTCCTGCGAAGTCCTTGTGAATCTCTCCTTGAGTCCTGCAACTTCTTTATTCATAGCTTCGACACAGTCTTGTGCCGTTCTAAGCATAACTTGAGTAATCATGGAGTATTTTGTAAACTTAGTTCATAGGTCTTTTCTGGGGTTAGCAGCGCTTTTAAGGATCTTGAGCTTTTGAGAAGCCTTCCACAGATATCCTTTCCTCTTTATCTGGGTTAGAACTCGTATCACAAGGAAAATATAAATCTGTATCTTCCATCCTTCTCAAACATTTCATTTAGTCTGAGTCCTTCTATCCGAAAGCTATACAAACCATGAATTCCATTCCGAGAACAAGCCTTTGTCTGCATGCTGAAGTTCTGCTTGTTTGGTTTGTTTTCCCCTTTCACTTTTCTTCTCAACAAATCTCTCAGGGTGCTCACGCTGCCTATGATCTCCATATTTTCGTTTCTTTTCCTCTGCAATCTCTTGTTCTTCTCTTAGCTGATGAGATAGGTCATCTTCCTTCTCCCATTGCCTTCTTTTTTTCATTTTTACTTTCTTCCTTCCTATAGATTTCTTCTCATCATTCGTCTGCTCTGTTTTCTTATCTTTAGTGATCTTCATGTATTTCTTCTTCTTTGCAGCAAATTCTTTGATGACATCTTCTACATCCTGTGCTTGACTCCTCATCCTTGGCGGCTGTCTGACCTGTGGTGTACCTAATTTCACAGCCCTAGGCGGCGTCGTCATAGCAGACATGAGACCACCATGCTCGAATCATTGCACAATGTCTTCTAGAGGTTCCTCCTCAGACAAAAACCACCCGGTGCAATACTCAGGATTGGAAATGGCTGCGAAATTGGGGAAAACTAACTGGAGTATCTTGCACAGGGAAAACTCTTCAAGTTGATCTGTAACTCTTAGAAATTGCAAAAGTAACCCTTCTGTGTGAATGATCTGTGTATTTATAACGAAGGCGGTAATCTCTGAAGCAACGGTCACTTAGACTAGACCCGTCGGTTGTATTTATGGCATGGATAAGATAACATCCGTCGTCCCGATCCTCATTAATTGCTGAAATTCGATCAAATCTCCCTTGAGACTTGTGTGCAGGTGCTGGTAATCTCGACCAAGATTTACCAAATTAGGAAAAAGCACTGTATTGTTTCCAAATCTAGGGCAACGTATACCTGTCATATTTACATTAACTGCTTGTCAGAAGGCGAAGTGACTGGCGCTCTGTCCCTTTTCAAAATCATCAACGTGGCACGAAGAAACATCGCATTGCTGCGATGTCACACCACATCGTTTTGAACCAAAGTGTTTCACGCCAAATTTTTTTTTTTTTAAAAACTCCGCAACGTTTAAAAAAAACTCCGCAAGAATCCTATGACTTGCACAAAATAAAATTTCCTCATGCGATTCCTTATACTTAGAATACTTAGAACTTTTTACCTGCCGGTGTAGACTAATTACCGGTGCGATGCGTCCTTTCAAATACACTGGACATCTGCACTCAGTACGATGTCTCCTTTCAACTACACTAGACATCTGCACTTACATAAACTGTCTGGGTTAGGGCTGAGAGGTGGAGTGGCTATCACTATAAAGCTTAAGCCTACTGCCATTAATCAAAGTAGGAAGAAGCTCCTCATTCAGGTTGCTGAGTTGAACGGCACCTCCTTCTGTAACTTGCTGAATCTGATATGGCCCCAACCAATGCATCTTGAACTTCCCTGGAAACTTAACAAACTTGCTGTCATAAAGGAGCACTAGGTCTCCTATCTGAAAAATCTTGCTTTTGATGTGCCTGTCATGCCAAGCTTTTTCTCGTGCCTTCTGCACTTTCTGATGGAATCCTACGATGAATCTGTCTTCTTCTAAGGCAAGCAGTTGTGCTAGTCTTTCATTCATCGTGTCTGTATCAGCCATCTCGGTAATCTGAGCAATTCTTAAACTGGGAATAATATATTCCATAGGCATAATAGCCTCTTGTCCATACACCAAGCTGAAAGGTGTGTGTCCTGTAAGTTTCTTGCATGTAGTCCTATAAGCCCATAATATTGCATTAACCCTGAGGTCCCAATCATTTCTTTGGCTGTTAAAATTCTTAGTAAGAGAATTTTCTAGAATCTTGTTAAAGGCCTCCACCGTACCATTAGCTTGTGGGTGGTAGGGAGTGCTCTTATGGTGCTGTATTTGGAATTCCTCCGTCAAAGCCTCAATAGTGTGGTTCAAAAAATGTGTGCTCCGATCACTCATCAAAATTATTGGACATCCAAATCTACTTATGATGTTTTCAAAAATGAACTGTGCATCTGTAGTAGCATCACAATTCCTTACTGCTTTGGCCTCTGCCCACCTGGTGAGGTATTCTATTCCTGTGATGATGTATCTCGCACCAGTTCATTTTCCTGGTGGGTTGATAGGACCCACAAAATCTATAGCCCACTTGTCAAATGTGCACTATGTAATCTGTGGTTGTAGCGGCATTTCATCTCTTCGCGAAGGTTTTCCTACCCTCTAGCAGATATCGCAGCATCTACAAAACTCCTTAGTATCCTTATGCAAAGTAGGCCACCATAATCCTATAGCTAGAATTTTCTACGCAATCGGCTTTCCTGTGAAATGACCTCCTGCGGTACCTGAATGTGCTTCTCTGATAATGGCCTCTTTCTCATGCGGCATAACGTATCTACATAGGACTTCATCTGGACCTAACTTGTATAATTGTCCTGCGATCAAAGTGAAGTCTACTGCTTTGACAACTAATTGCTTCTTTTGCTGCTTAGTAAACTCAACTGGTGCGTATCCTATAGTGAGAAAGTGAATAATATCTGTGTAATACTCATCTGCGATCTGGATAGAAAACAATTGCGCATCTGGCAAATTATCCTCTAAATTAATTGGTTCTTCTCCCAAGTCTATTCACAATAGATGATCAAGTCCGGCATTTAATATTCCTGGTTTTACAATAATTTCAAACTCGTACTCCTGAAATAGGAGTAACCATCTACAGATCCTACCTCCTAACACTGGCTTATTGACCAAATACTTTAGAGCAGAATGGTTAGTAAAAATCTTGAATGCGGCACCCAATAGGTAGTGCCTGAACTTCTGTAGAGCATACACCATAGCTAATCCTTCTCTTTCTGTAGTGGTGTAGTTCGTTTCTGCAGTAGATAGATTTCTACTTGAGAACGCGATAGGGTGATCAATACCCCCTTCTCCTGGTTGTGTTAAGACAATCCCCAGTGTGATGCCAGATGCATCCACATGTACATGAAATGGCTTGGTACAATATGGAAATACTAAGATGGGTGCTGTAACCATCTTCTCTTTAAGAGTGTCTAGACTGTGCTGGCATTCATCATTCCATAGGAATTTCACGTCTTTCTTTAACAACTTTTCCATAGGTGTTGTGATCTTTGCATAGCCCTTGATGAATTTTCTATAGTACCCAGTATGACCAAGTACTGTCCTCCTCAATTGCTTGACTGAGTTGGGCACTGGAAGATTTACAATGATGGCAATCTTTGTAGGATCTACCATCAAGCCTTGTCTGCAAACAATATGACCCAAAAAAATACCAAATGGTGCACAGAATATACATTTCTTCAAGTTAAGAGAAATTTGATATTGCCTACATTTCTCTAACATGAGCCTTAAATCTCCTATATGCTTGTTAATTAATCCAAATACAGTCCAATCATAAAAATAGACTTCTAAGAATTTATGGATGTATTCCTTAAATATAGCAACTACTACTCTTGAAAAAATAGCTGGTGCATTTTAAATCCCAAAGGGCATTACCGTATACTGGAATGAGCCCCATTCTATCACAAAGGTGGTCTTATGTCGATCCTCTAGATGGATTTTGATCTAGTGATAGCCTGAAAAGCCATCAGTGAAGGAGTAGACCTCTTGTCCTCCCACATTGTCTAAGACTTCATCAGTGAAAGGTGTTGGAAATGGGTCATGAAGCGATGCGTCGTTGAGTTTGCGCAAATCGACACAAATCCTGATATCTCTTTTGGTTTTCTTTTCCTGCACAACCATGGGACTAACCCATTCGCTCTCTTCCACGGGCTCAATGATTCCTGCTGCTAGCATCTTATCAATCTCATCCTTAACTTTTTATTTATACCGAGGATCTAATCTGTATGGATGCTGCTTAACTGGCCTAGCATCCTCTTTCAAAGGTATCCTCATTACTCCCAAATCTCCTACTATTCCCTTCATCTCTGTGAACTTAGTGGGGAATAAGTCCTGGTAGTCGTGTAACAGATCTGTGACGTGTCCTACCATTTCATCATCCCAATAGTCTCCAATAGAGGAAAACTTTGGTTTTGCTTCTATGACAATATTGATCTTTTTAATCTTGATAGGCTTTGTGATAGCTGGAATCTCTAGCTTCGGTCCATCAACATCGCGAGTCCCTTCTGACTCTGGAATGTTGATACTGCGAGGATTCTCAGCCTCATCGTCTGGCTCTACTACGAAGTTATAACACTCGAGCGCATCTTCTAACTGGATGGCCCACTCGGGTTGAGCATGCACTGATAGGGTACAGTCCTCAAATATCTTAATCTTTATAACGTCTAGGGCCTGATCAATACTTGGATACTCAGATTCAAAAGCGAAAGTGAGTTCAAAGCTGTCTATCATAAGTGGCCATGTAGTCGTTCCTCGGTGCAACTCTGTCTCAGTGTACCAATTCCTTGGTACTGTGTCTAACGTGTGAATGAATAGGTGAACCCATTCATCCTCAGGAATGTCTGACCAATTCCGTTTACAAGTCTTAATATGTGACCTAGGGTCACTTTCTCCTGTGTATTTCTACTGGAACCGCTCCTTGTCATTAGAGAATCTGATCGCCATCAATATCTTGAGATCATCCCATGATGCGATATTCTCTTTATGTGCATGCCACCATCTTGTAGGTGTGGATCTTACTGCAAGGTCAATAACTGACATCCTCTACTCATGAGGAATTTCCTGCTCAAACTGCTGTAAAAATTCGTTGACATCCGCTAAGCCATCAAACGACGGAATATCCTTAACCTCTACTCCGATCCATTGTAGTGACTTAGTCATGAATGCACATCTGCGGGATGAGACTTTATAAAGTCTATTCTGATAGTTTTCTAGCCTGACATCCGAATCCGATGCACATGAGATGTCACATTGCCAGCTTAGATTTCCTTCTGTGGTGGGATTGATGTAATCACTCTGATTAGCCATCATCTGATAGAGGCTCTCCATATTACATGCTTCTTCCTCTGCTCGGATAGGTTCAATATATATAGGACCCTAAAAAGGATCCAATGGTGCCATGACCTGGATCTGTGTATCCTCAAAGGTCATTTGAGTAGGATGCCAGCAGAACATTAGCTCTTCAATGTGTTCAAAGCCAGCAACGGAACCATTTGTTGGGTACCTAGGGAATACCCGGGTTTACTTGTAATGTACCAACAATACCCCTAGCTCACTGGCCCTTTCGGCAATAGACCGCAGAACGACCTGAAGTCTCACCTGAAGTGATCTGAGATGGGTTGGCCGAAGACTCAGGTGTCCTCAACCAGGTTCTGTAGCATCCTAGTGTCTCGCGACTCTTCTTAGCCAGCGGGATCTCTCTGCGAGGCACTGTTCTCTCTTACTCGCTGGCTCTGATAGGGGAATGACTCTTATCACATCGCAGCCTCTAGGATGACGCGCACTTTCTCTTCTACTCAACCCTTAACCTGTGATATCTCACACCGCAGCTCCTCCGACGGTGCGATATCGCCTTTCTATGCCGCGATATCTCCTATGGAAATACTTAATATGCTCAACAACTTGCAAGGTCTAAGGGTTTTCTCTCCAGGTATAATAGCTCAGTTAACCTTCCTTAAGGTGTTAAACAACTTCTCATTAGCTTGTATAGTCTAACACACTTAACGTCACTTATACTCAACTTGCTGAACTAAGTATACTAGAATCACTTAATATAGTAACTTCTAGCTCTACAGTGTGAATCAAGCACTGATAAAATCATATGTAGAATCCTTGATACATTCAACTTGCATTTACCCTTCTATAATGATGTAAACTGAATGAGAACATACATACATTCACTAACTGATAGCAAAGCTCATGTAACAGATAACAGATAGTAACTACGTAAGCACAATCACATGAAACAATTGCACAACACACGGACTTAATGTGGTTAACCTCTAGGGAGGAAGCTACATCCACGGGAACTGGTTTATATATTATATCTTGAGAGAGTAAACACATTTCTGCTACAACCTATTATGCAACTTGACATCTTCTAGGAAACTCCGTGCACACAACCGGGAGCCCTTCTCTCTTATATCTCTTCCCTTCTTATATTGCCTTCTTACAATATAATATTCCTCTCTCTCTCTCAATCCCTGCAGATTGTTACATAAATGCTCAAGGAGTCGGCTGCTGGTTACAGTAAGATAACTACAGGCATAATACAGAACCAGAGCTTGACTCTTACAATACTGAGAAACTAGAGACCCTTAGCTAGCTCGCTGTCTAACTATCTAAATATCTAGATGTGTATGAGCTAACAGACCAACTGACTAGCTAACCTTTCATAATAAAAAATACATGCTTATATAGGCATCCTGAAGGTCTCGCCCTGTTACAACACTGTGGGCCTTTCCCAACAGTAACCCAAAAACCCTAACTTGTGACAGTCGGTGTGTTTGTACTTTGAGCTACCGCTTTCCGTCACACCATAGCTTTCTGCAGTCTTCCATGCTTCCCTGCATTGATCATGGGTACAGGCGCCACTTACTAGTGTCCTTTGTCTTCAATACCTCGGCCCGGTGCTCCTTTTCCATTTATGAGGGTAGCTGAGCCCTCCTGTCTTTGCCACTGCCTTAAGTGCGGTGGTTGAGCTCTCTCTTCTCATCCACTGGCTTAAGTGCAGTGGTTGAGCTCTCTCTTCTCAGCCACTGCCTTAAGTGCAGTGGGTGAGCTCTCTCTTCTCGGCCGCTCAGGTACTGTTTCCTTTGACTTTCTTATCCTGATATAGCAGCTTTTCCTATAGCTGCGGGGCCCTGCTCCAACATAGAGTTAGGTATAAAGTGAGGTATAATGCCTGGAATAATGCTAGAAATTTCAAAAGGAACCACGCTAAGAATTGCACTAGGTTTAGAGCTAGGAATTATGTTTGGAAAACGTGTGACATAACATCAGATATAGTTCCAAAATTAGCGCCAAAATTTGTGCTATGAAAATAGCAAGAAATTTCAAAAGGAATTGTGCCAGGAATTGCATGAGGCATAGTGCAAGGTATAGAGCAAGACATAGCACAAGGAATTGCGATAGGAATTTCAGAAGGTTTTGTGCCATGAATTTCCCTAGGAAAAGGGCCAAGTTAGCACCAGGAATAGAGCTAGGAATAAAGTTAATAATTGCGCTTGGAAAAAATCCAACATAGTGCCAAATATAGAGCCAGGAATAGCGCCAAATGTTTTGAAAGGAATTGTTCCAGGTTTAGAGCCATGAATTGCACTCAAAAAATGTCTGACATAGAGTTAGATATATCTCTAGGATTAACGCCAAAATTTTTGCTAGGAAAATAACCAAGAATTATAGAAGGAATTGTGCTAGGAATTTCCCCAGGTGTAGTGCCACATATAGAGATATACATAACAATAGGAATTTTGAAAGGGATTGGGCCAATAATTTCCATAGGAAAAGGGCCAAGTATAGCACCAAGTATAGAGCTAGTCATATAACCAATAATTGCACTAGGAAGTTCGAAAGGAATTGTGCTACAAAAAGTGTCAGAAAAACTCCAATGTTGCGTTAGGGATAGTGTCAGGCATGTTGACATAAGTGTCACCTAATTGGCCATTTTGGGAACTAAGAGACCCTAATTAAGTGTAAATAACCCTAATGGAATCCTATGGTCCCTAACGGCATTAGAGTGTGCTTAATGACATGTTGCTGATGATGATCATACATATTAACAATGATAAATATGAAAATGATGATTTCTACAATATTTAGTAGGATGTTGATGACAATGATGATATCAATGTCAATAATGATGATGCAAGTCATTATAGCACTACTTGATATTGATTGGTCCTAATGGAAACATAATTCACGCTAATGCATTGAATTGACCATAATAGCGACATTGACATTGAGTGAGGTCTAAAATATTCATAGAGGTAACTAGCCCAAGGACTTGACTTAACAAGCATGATGATGAAAATGATGTTGATGTATCATATGATATTGATGATGATGATGACAACAACATCAATGTCCATGATGATGGTGCATTTGATAATACTTCTAGATACTGATTGATCCTAATGGAACTTCAATGTTTTTAACGACATATGAGAGACATACTAATATCACCTAAATGCATCACAATATCACTTTCTTTATATTTTATAAAAATATATCTTTTAGTAATATAATATTTTACTAACCTTGTCATTTTTATTTATCAATTTATTCATCATATTTTTCTCCTTAATGATGCCAAGTTAAGCTTCTAGGTCAATAATATCTATATCAAGGAGGGAGACACTGAATCATTATCAATGATATTAGCCATGAACAAAAAAACCATTATAGGAGTCTCACCCACCCCCTAGGAGCACTCTTTACTCAGAACCCCATGGATTTTTCACATAATGTTTATTTGTATAGTTTGCTGGCCCATGTCATCTGACCATGTCAACATGGTACTTAACATAAATAAGTAACTTGATAAATCCATAAGCATTAGAGTTAGTTGAATCAATATAATTAATGAACTGATTATTTCAACCCTTTAGACTACCCAACACACAACACAAATTGTACAATAAACACCACATAGACACACTGTGTACCCCTTGCACCACACATACCATATAACCCATAGTTGCACCATAAGCGCCACACATAGCACATTGTGCAACACACGACACACACAATAGACACATGGTACATGTACCATTGACATAGTTTGTTACCATGCCACCTATAAGGCATGCATGGACAAGGAGTAGTCAACTCCTATAATGCAACATGCAATCAACATGGTTATGAAGGTGATGAGTCTTCTTATTGATGTTTGTTTGATATGGATAAAAAATGACACAAGGAAAGAAAACAACACAACAAAGTGTGAAATATGATGGATGTGGAAATTGAACCCAGTGATAGATTAATTTTACTCACAACAATTATCAATTGAACATGCAAAATCACTCACAAAAGAGACTGAATAATGAGCTGAACACTAAAATATATTGAATAAGTGTACAATATCCAACCCTGTAACATAATAGGTTGCTTCATTAAATAATTACATAAGGGATTTGAATGCATGAGGAGCAATTCGAATCTAGCATAAAGCAGGCTTACAAAAATTAAGCAAATCCCCCATAGGTGCAAAAAGCTGATCCCAAATCAGTCATGGAGCTCACGAATTGGAAAAAGTGCTTAGGAAAGCTAAAGAGTGATGGAATGACAACTCATACATGCTTTTACAAGGAGAAAATAGGGGAGGATTAAGAGGACAAAAAACTAGTTCACCTCACCTAGTCAAACTTTCCCTATTGCCTTAAAGCACTGAAAAAGCAGGCAATAAAGCAGAAAAAGTAGAAGGGCGCCTAGGAGACCAGGAATAAAGTAGAATTGATTCCTTGAGGTTTCCCAAGTGCTACATGGGTCAAATTAGGTAATTTGTACCACTATGGATAGGTAATTGACAACTTGCATAAGGTGGGACACATGAACTAGGAAAATAAGACAAAAATAATTAAATTAATGTCTAAGGTAGCTAACTATGGGTTGATTATTATAACACCCCACCTTAAGCCTGAATTATGAGTAATATATCAGAAAAATATAGGGCCTAGCAACAAGGCTTAGTCACCCTTTACATACTGCATGTCCATATAACCAAGGAAAGAGGCAAAAACCACATGGGAAAATCCTCCCTTAAACATGGACTGTAAAACAAAAATTGGAAATATTGTCTTCACTCATGCTTCACAGCATGATCAGCAATCCCCAGCAGTGATTTGAGATTGCTGAAGGTCTTCTCACAAAATTCTTTGGTGAAGATATCAGCTACTTGTTCTGAAGATCAACAGAAGAGTAGGTGAATGGTGCCATCATGCACAAGCTCTCTGATGTAGTGCATATGGATCTCAATGTGTTTGGTTCTCTGCCTCTGAACTAGATCTTTGCAGATTCGAATGGTACTCTAGTTATCACAGTAGATGGTATTTGAGTACTCTGATTCGAAACCACACTCTCCAAGTAAACCCTGCAACCATAAACATTGAGTTGCTGCAATAACAACTCCTCTGTACTCTGCTTCTGTAGATGAGAGTGCAATGGCACTCTGTTTCTTGCTTGACCAGCTGATTGGCCCTTCTGCAAGAATGAACACATATCCTTATGTGGACTTTTTGTTTGTGCTATCGCCTACCCAATCACTATCAGTAAATCCAATCAAATCAAGATCAGATTTTGCTTTATAGAAGATCCCATGTGTCCTTGTTCCCTAAACAAAGTTAAGGATCCTTTTGGATTCTTTCCAATGGATCTCATGAGGCTGATCCATGTATCTAGAATCCACACTTACTGAATAAGAAATATCAGGTCTAGTATGTGTCAGATACAACAAAAATCCAATCAATTGCTTATACAGTGTATTGTTTACCATAGGTGAAGAATCAGCTTCTTCCAGCTTCACTCCTGAAAGGAAAGGAGTCTTGCTTGGTTTGCAGTCCTTCATTTTGAATTTGTTCAGCAATTCCAAGGCATATTTGGACTGGTGCACCTTGATTCCAGCTTTGTTTTGAGCAATATCAAGCCCCAAAAATTGACTTAAGAGCCCCAAATCTGTCATGGAGAAGGCTTGGTTCATTGCACCCTTTAAGGAAGCAATATCATCCTTTGAGCTTCCTGTAATGAGGAGGTCATAAAAATATAACACAATGATAATTAATGAACCATTAATTAAATTCAAATAGGCATTTGCATCTGATTTGCACCGAACAAAATTCAGTGATAGCAAGAAGCTATCGATCTTGGCATACCAAGCCCTGGGGGCTTGCTTTAGCCCATACAATGACTTTCTCAACCTGCACAAAAGAGAAGGGTTAGTAGAAAAAACTTGAGGCTGATGCATATATATCTCTTCAGTGAGATATCCATTTAGGAAGGCACATTTTACATCCATGTGATGTACCTCCCATTGCTTTGAGGCTGCAATGGCTAGGGCTAGCCTGATGGAATCCATCTTTGCCACTGGGGAAAAGGTCTCATTGTAATCTATCCCATGAAACTATGAGTAGACCTTGGATACCAATATGGCCTTTTACTTCAGTGGTGAACCATCAGCAGAAAATTTGGTCTTGTAGACCCACTTACACTGAACTAACTTCCTCCCTGGGGGAAGATCCACTAGCTCCCATGTGTTGCTCTTCTGGAGTGAGCTGAACTCTTACTTCATGGATGCTTTCCATCTTGGATCTCCTGATTCTTATTCATATGTTTGAGGATCATATTCCACCATCAAATATCATTTTTCAGCAAACATAGGATCCTTCATGCACAGACCACTCTCAAATTGAGATCTAGTCCTCCTTGGGTCATTGGCATCCCCAGCTAGCTCTCCTGCTGCATGTAGTGTCTTGGATGCCCATTTTGGCCTTGTAGGGATTTTAGGGTCTGAAATAAACTCATATCCATTAGACAAATAAGAATTATCATG
The DNA here is from genome assembly GCA_001517045.1 of Pseudotsuga menziesii. Lineage (NCBI taxonomy): Eukaryota > Viridiplantae > Streptophyta > Pinopsida > Pinales > Pinaceae > Pseudotsuga > Pseudotsuga menziesii. Next base: position 197,005 of record LPNX010922839.1, on the reverse strand, counting down.
TTCAACAAACTCTTCACTTACTTTCAGAGGTTCAGGTGGTGAAGAGGCTTCTCCAACTTCCACTGCTGCAAGGGGTTCTTCTTGAAACTGAACACACTTTTCGATGAAGGATTTATTTGTGCTCAAATTTATCAGTTTGTACCATTTTTAATCTTCAGAGTATCCAACAAATAGACACTCTGGGGCTGCAAATCCTTTCTCTTTTCTGTTGGAATTCTAGCCCAAGCCCTTGAGCCAAAAATCCTGAAATGGGTCACATCTGTCTTGTGCCCACTCCATGCTTCGAAAGGAGTCATACCTTCAAGTTTTTTATGAGGCACCCTATTCTAGATATAGGCTGCACAGTTGATAGCTTCATCCCAGTACTTTGGTGGCAAATTTTTGGCCTCCATCATGCATGTTGCCATCTCCTTCAGTGATCTGTTCTTCCTCTCAGCAACACCATTTTGTTGTGGTGTGTAAGGGATAGAATGATGCATCTGAATACCTGCATCTGCACAATAATTAATAAACTAATACCTTACATACTCACCACCATTTTCAGATCTGAGGACCTTGAGTTTCCTCCCAGACTGGTTTTCAACCAAAGCCTTAAAGACTTTGAAGAGGCCAAAAACTTCAGACTTGTGTTTCAGGAAGTAAACCCAGCAATACCTGGAAAAGTCATCTATGAAAGTCAATGCATATTTGGCCTAACTCATGTACATATGAGGGAATGGTCCAGCAACATCACTGTGGATCAGCTTGAGGGGTGCAGAGGTTCTCTCATGACTAGCTCGCTCAAATTTATGCTCTGGGTGTTTTCCTAGGATACAACCTTGGCAGACTCCTTTGGAAAATTTTATCTTGGGAAACCCTATGACCATCTATTTTTCACTAAGATCAGAAAGATAATTGTAATTTAGGTGGCCAAATATTTCATGCCAAAGATTGCTTTCTTCATTAGCATGAATCAAAAGAGCAGAGGGGTTTGAGTAGGGTAGGAAGTGTGAGAACATGTATACCTTCTGAGCATGATTCGCAACTCCTTTTGCAATGAATTTACCACTTGAGATCTCTGTGATCTCAACTTCATCAGGGGAGAATATGACCTTCTTTGGAGACCCAGTGTGAGTCATCTGGTACACTGACAAGAGGTTGGAGGCAAGACCAGGAACATACAACACATTGCTAAACTGACCATGATCAAGATCAATCCTCCCTTTTCCCAAACTTTCAGTGAGAGAGTCATCTCCCAGTACTATAGGTGGTCCCTTCGACATGTCAAATGAGGAGAAGGCCTCCTTGGTCGAAACCATGTGTCTTGAAGCTTCAGAATCAATGATAAAACTGGGTGAGCTTGATGTGCCAGCAACCAATGCATGAACTCTCTCTCTGTCATCTGAACTTGATCCTCCTTCTCTCTTCTTTGAGCTGTCTGGAAGGGAGATGCCATTCTTCTCCAGGAGTTGGGTCAGCATGTCTATTTGCTTCTTCATACAAGAGCTTTCAGTGTGATTTCCCTTATTGCAGTATGCGCACTTGCTCATTTCTCCTTTGTTTTTCTTCTTCTGTTTATTCTTCTTGGAACCTTGTGGCTCCTCTAGAGACTTGTTCTTGTCTCTCTTTTGCTCAGGTGAATTTTTAGCTTTATTTTTGCTTTTTGAATCCACCCTCAAATCTCCAGCAATCAGAGCTTGATCTTTGGATGGTTTTATGGTGCCCATCATCACCAGCTTGTCCTGTTCTTTTGTGAGAGATTCCATGAAATCTGCAAGGCTAGGCATCTTCCAGGTTCGAGCTGTCAGTTTTGTGGCATAGAAGGTCAAAACAAACATTGAATAGTCAGGGCCAAGCTTCAAGAGAATGGCCAAGACCAACTGATCATCCTTCTTTTCGATCCCACACTGTTTCAGCTGCAAAACAAGTGCTTTGAACTTGGAGAAATAGAGTTGCAGAGATTCAAAGCTATTTGGACTCAAGGAGATCAGTTCATTTTCGATTTGATGTCCCCTCATCTCATCTGTCTTTCCAAAAATATTAGTAAGCTTCTCCCATACTTCATTCGGTGATGTCAATCCATCAAGATGGAAAAGGAGGTCTCTGGAAATACTCAGACACAGGAGACCATAGGCCTCATCCCTCCTATTGTGCCATTTTATCTTCTCTGTAGCTGCATTGGGCTCTGCTTCTATTTCCATAGTCACCCTATAGAGGCCTTTCACTCTCAACAGTATCTCCATCTCTGCTTTCCATTCAAATAAATTGAAGGGAGTCAAGATGATCTTCTGAGATTGATCCATAGCTTAGAAATTGTCCCGGCTGTCAGTAGAAGGCTCCCAGTCACTGATGTCGAACTTGCAAAACAATTTTGAAGGAGAGAAATTGATCTACAATGGATCTGATACCATGTGGAAATTGAACCCAGTGATAGATTAGTTTTACTCACAACAATTATCAATTGAACATGCAAAATCACTCACAAAAGAGACTGAATAATGAGCTGAACACTAAATTGTATTGAATAAGTGTACAATAGACAACCCTGTAACATAATAGGTTGCTTCATTAAATAATTACATAAGGGATTCGAATGCATGAGGAGCAATTCGAATCTAGCATAAAGCAGGCTTACTAAAATTAAGCAAATCCCTGATAGGTGCAAAAAGCTGATCCCAAATCAGTCATGGAGCTCACGAATTGGAAAAATCACTTAGGAAAGCTAAAGAGTGATGGAATTACAAATCATACATTATTTTACAAGGAGAAAAGAGTGGAGGATGAATAGGACAAAAAACTAGTTCACCTCACCTAGTCAAACTTTCCCTATTGCCTTAAAGCACTGAAAAAGCAGGCAATAAAGCAGAAAAAACAGAAGGGCACCTAGGAGACCAGGAATAAAGAAGAATTGATTCCTTGAGGTTTCCCAAGCGCTACATGGGTCAAATTAGGCAAGTTGGACCGCTATGGATAGGTAATTGACAACTTGCATAAGGTGGGACACATGAACTAGGCAAATAAGACAAAAATAATTAAATTAATGTCTAAGGTAGCTAACTATGGGTTGATTATTCTAACAATGGACAATAAGTTATAGCACTACATACATTACAATAAGTTTCAATATGGTTTATAGAGTAATCATTGGCAAGAATATTCATCGTTGAACACAGCTTGAAGTTGCATAAACATAGCAGCATATGACACTAAAGGAATAAAAACAACACAACTTCCATAGAACTACTAGATGCCATGGGAATAAAAACAACACAACTTCATGATACACTCAATGACATTTATCTTCACCCAATAATCATTATCACCCTTTTAGGACACAAAAAACAAACAAAATACAATATTTCATTTGAAAAAAGTTCCATTTTACATAAATTAAAATTTGGCATGATTTAATGAATTTAGTATTTGTATTTTCAAATTAAGGTCATATTTCCTATGAATGTGGATTGCATAGATAACATAGAAATATACGTGTGGAAAATTGGACTTGGTCATTTGGTTTCACTTGTCTAGCTTCACTTGGACCAACTTAGTAGCACATAGCATGGTTAGATTGACTTGGACCTACTTTGCTTGTAGACATCACATGGTATACATGCATGATTAAGGGTTTGTTGGACTTGGACGTACTACTAAGTTGGATTGACTTGGATATAATTTTCTCTTTGATATTGCATGGTAGGCTTGATAGCATTAGATTCCAAGTTGTGATTTAGTGATTGGAATGGAGTCTTTTTATGTAAACAATTTAATATCCAACTCCAATTGACATAGAGATCTTGTGTTTGAGTTACTTTATTTAATTTGACTCATTGGCCTAAATATTTCCTTGGATAAATGGTTAAATAGATTAAACTAACCATTGGGGCTTATGTGTCCAACTTCCTACTATGGTAGAACCTACACCATGCACTTCTCTGGGTCAAGGATCTATCCCCTTTGTAATTAAGCACTGAGTTAACCTTAGTGCATAAAACTTCCATGAGCTATTGTATACCTTCATTATACACATTAATCAAATTCCTCACTATTTTTTTTGGTAGTCAATGATAACCCCATGCCACAATAATGTCATGTAAATTAAAATTCCTGATTTTATTCATGTGGATTATTCACAACACCCACCCACATACACAAATACCAACAAATAAATCTTATAATAAAAACAAATTAATGGAGTAATGACTTGTAATTATTGACAACATATAAATAACAACTACGAGCCAAAGAAATGAAGCTACTAACTAATGTAACAACGTCCATTCAAATTCCTATACTAACATTGCTAATGATTTTAGTTTCATAGCTTGTGGCCTTCTTGCCCTTGCAAATAAATATTGTTGAGTGCAATAGAACGCTGCACCTGTTATAATGTGAAATGACACTTCTCCATAGTACTGACACTCAATGTGTCAGCACACAAAAGGACAAAATGGATAGAAGTGGAAACAATACTACATATGGGCATGACCTTTGATGCATCATTCTCCTACCAGCCTGGCCTATTTTTGTAAGGCCATTAAGATGAATACATGACTATTTCCATTACAACCCGCATATCATACACTATTATTGACATTGCAACTTGCGTATACATGATTAGGGTTGAAACCCGTGGGTTTCCTGTATGAAATTCGCGTATCATATGAGACCTGCTAGTATTAATACTCGTGCATGAATTAATCCAAAATTAAAAAATAGAAACAATTTTAGTGGAAGACAGTTCGGTCCTTAATCATAACCATCCCAAATTCCGCAACCATCTCAACCTTCGTAAGCTCTCTTTTTCCTCATGTATAAATAGAGGGTAGGGGTTGAGGCTAAACATAATTAATTCTAGAGAAAAGTTATGATGGTGGTTTTCCTTCATATATCTCGGAGTAGTAGAACTCAGTGTCCTTGGCTAGCAAAGGAGCACTTGTCTCAAATGTTGGTTGTAATCTTGCCTCACTTGTTTATCAATAAAGAGAGTCTTTCTTCCAATGTTGTGTCTTTGTACTCTTATGTATTATGATTTATGAATTTCCTTGTTATTTCATTACAATCATACTATTTCATTGATCATATATATAATATATAAGATAATGCAAGAAATATATTTCTCTTTGCAGGTGTTGGATATTCCCTAGAGGCTGTGAAAGTAATTTGAAGTGAAGAAGAAAGCTAGGATCGACCATCATAAATAAGGTATGTATAATTTCTTCCAAATTTCTCCATCAAATTCTGAAATAGATGAATGTCAGTTGGTTACTACATGGCAGACCCGGGTTTACTTGTTATGTACCAACAACACCCCTAGCTCACTGGCCCTTTTGGCAACAGACCGCAAAACGGCCTAAAGTCTCACCTGAAGTGATCTTATGGGTTGGCTAAAGACTCAAGTGTCCTCAACCAGGTTCTATTGCATCCTGGTGGTCCCTACCTCTTCTTAGCCCGCGGGATATCTCCGCAAGGCGATGTTCTCTCTTAGTCGCTAACTCTGATAGGAGAAGGAATCTATCGCATCACAGCCTCGCAGACGATGTGCAACCTTGCCCTCTACTTGCCTTCTCTCCTGCGATATCTCACACCGCAATTCCTTCGACGGTGCGATATCGCCTTTCTGTACTTGCGATATCTCCTATAGTAGGGCTTAATACGACTCTTGAGGTCTAAGGGCTTTCTCCCTTAGGTACACTAGCTGAACTAAACAGCCTCACTTAGACTTCTACGGTCTAATATGCTTAACATCGACTATGCGCAATCTTGCTGAAGTTATATACATAAATCACTTAACACTATAAGTGTTACTATCATGAATCAAGCACTGGTAAAATCATACATAGAATACTTAACGGATCCAATGCGCAGTTCAACCTTCTAAGATACTGTAAACTGAAAGAGAGCATACATACATTAACTGTAAGAAAAGTTCATGTAATGAATGACAGATAGCAATAAGTAGACAAAATCACATGAATCAATCACACAACACTCTGATTTTACATGGTTCACTTCCAGGGTAGAAGCTACGTCCACGGGAACTGGTTTATATATTATAACTTGGGAGAATAAACACAGTTTCGCTGCAACCTCATATGCAACTGAGATCTTCTGGGTAACTCTGCGCACACCGTCGGGAGCCATTCTCTCTTAGATCTCTTATCTTATCTTATATTGCTTCTCTTACAATATACTCTTCCTCTCTCTCTCTCTCTCACTCTCAATCCCTGCAGATTGTTACATACATGCTCTAGGAGTCAGCTACTGGTTACAGTAAGATACTACATACTGAATAACAGAACCAGAGCTCGGCTCTTCTATAATACAAAATGTCTATGAGCTAACAGATCATCGACTGACTAGCTAAATGTCTGAATAGCTAACCTTTTACAATACAAAATACATGCTTATATAGGTGGCCCGAAGGTCTCACCATTACAACACTGTGGGCCTGTCCCAATAGTAACCCAAACCCTAACTGTGACAGTCGGTCTATTTGTACTCGAACTGCTGCTTTTCATCAGACCACGGCTCTCTGCAGTCTTCCACGCTTCCTGGTGCTGATCGTGGGTATAGGCGCCGCTTCCTCTGTCGCTTCCCTTCTGTACTTTGTCTTCAATACCTTGGCCCGTTGCTCCTTTTCTATTTATGAGCGTACCTGATCCCTCCTGTCTACGCCACTGCCTTAAGTGCAGTGGTTGAGCTCTCTCCTCTCAGCCACTCAGGTACTGTTACCTTTGAATTTCTTGTCCCGATATAGCATATTTTCTTGTAGCTGCGGGACCCTACTCCAACAGTCCCCTAACACTTACTTCTGGCTCGCCCCTAAGCCACTAACAGTTGGTTTCTCTTGCTGTAGTTTCTCCTTGGCTTCCTGTGATGTCCTTTTAAATCTCTGTCGAAGTCCTGCAACTTCTTTCTCCATAGTTTCGACACATTCTTGTGCCGTTTCAAGCATAGATTAATTGATGCTTGAGTCTTCTGTAACTCTAGTTCGTAGGTCTCTCTTATATTTCCTTCCCTGATTGTCATGCTCTCACTCTCATCACTTGCAAGAATTGATATACTCCAAAGTTGCCTATAGGTTTTGTTTTTCTTGGGTCAGCAACTCTTGGAAGGATCTTAAGCTTTCGAGAAGCCTTCCACAGATATCCTTTCCTCTTTATCTGGGTTAGAACTTTTATCACAAAGGAAATAGAAATTTGTATCTTCCAGCCTTCTCAAACAGTTCATTCAGTCTGGATCCTTCCATACAAAACTATACAGGCCATGAATTCCATTCCGAGAACAAGCCTTTGTCTGCGTGCTGAATTTCTGCTTCGTTCCTTTCCCAGTTCCTTTTGTTTTTCTGGGTCTTGGATGCCTATTTCTTGGTCCTTTTTTCTTTCCATGAGATATTCTGGGAAACTCCACGTGCATAGCCATCCGAGTTGTCCTTCTCTTTCTTTTTCTCACTTTTACTTTCCTCCTTTTCCTTTTTCTCTGTGCTAAGATGGACTCTTCTATTATCTGATCTTGACTCCTCATCCTTGGCATCTGTCTGACCTGTGATGTTCCTATTTTCACACCCTTGGGCGTCATCGTCATAGCATACATGAGGCCACCACTCTAGAATCTCTTTACAATGTCTTCTAAAGGTTCTGTCTCAGACAAAAACTACTCGGTGTAGTACTCTGGACTAGCAATGGCTGCGAAATTAGGGAGAACCCGCACTCTGTAACTGGAATATCTCTGCACAGGGAAAGCTCTTCAAATTGCTCTGTAACTCTCAAAAATTGCAAAAGTAACCCTTATGTATAAATGATCTCTGTATTTATAACAAAGGCGATAATCTCTGAAGCAACAGTCATTTAGACTCGACCCGTCGACAGTATTAATTGCATGGACAAGACAACAACTGTTGTTTCGATCCTCATTAATTGCTGAAATATGATCAAATTTCCCTCGAAACGTGTGTGCAGGCGCCGGTCTCGTCGAATATTTTACCAAATCTGGAAAAATCATTATACTGTTGCCAAATCTAGGGCAACAGATACCTGTCGTATTCGGATTAACTGCTTGTCAGAAGGCGAAGTAACTAGCCTTCTGTCCCTTTTCAAAAGTGTCTACGTGGTATGGGGAAACATCGCCTTGCTGCGATGCCTCACCGCATCATCGAAACCAAATGCTGGCATGAACCTCCTCAACGTTCAAAACTCCGCAAGCATCCTGCGACTTGCGTAGCATAAGCTTATACTTAGAGATTTTTTTATTTTTTTTAACCTGCCAGTGTAGACTCATTACCGGTGCGATGCCTCCTTTCAACTACACTGTTCATCTAGAATTATACGAGATGAGACTTCGTAAAGTCTGTTCTGCCAGTTTTCTAAACCAACATCTGAGTATGATGCGCATGAGCTGTCGCATCGCCAACTAATGTTTCCTTCTGTAGTCGGATTAATGTAATCACTCTGATTGGTGGTCATCTGATAGAGGCTCTCCATATTACGTGCCTCATCCTCTGCTCGAATAGGTTCAATATATCTAGGACCCTGAATAGGATCCAACGGTGCGATGACCCGAATCTGATTGTCCTCGAAGGTCATCTGTCTTTTCTTTAAATCGATAACAGCCATGTTACCGATTGCCCAATCAATACCTAGTAGCGCTGGATACGGTCTACTATCGCCAATGATTTCTATAAATTCAAAGTCCGCAAAGCTGCGAATTCCGTCAATGTCAACTGGCACTTGTGGTAATCGACCTAGTGGCGATACCCGCTGCTGATTGGCTAGTCTCAGATGGATAGGTGATCTGGCTAACTTAGGGCTACCCATCTGTTCCCATGTCTGCTTAGTCAGAACATTTACCTCTGATCCTAAATCTAGGATTACCTCATCCATTTCAAATTCTCCGACTTGTGTTGTAAGTCTCATCTCTCTTCCTGTTCTTGTATGTCCCATAATATTATGGATAGAACGCTACGCACTGTTCACAGAAGAAGACGGCTGACACTGATTTATGATGCGTTGAAGCTCTCTGATAGCTTTCTCATTTCTCATGAGTTTTAAGCAACTCCGCAGGAAGGATTGTACACTTCCTGTCAACTCATCCTCGTCGCACCTTCCCGATGTGGTAGACTGTGATATCTGTATAGGGATAACGCCACATGGTGTTTGCTGCGGTACGCCCCTAGACGGCAGTACCTGTGATCCTGATGGTGTAGGGTCATTAAAGAAAGTTTTAGCTTCCTAAAATGTTTCTTTATTCTTCTACAGGTCAAGTGGTGTTGATTTATTAGTAGCTTTGCGCACCCACTCCGGACCTGTATCCTTCTCGTCATCCTGCAATGTTCTACTAGTAGAAGCACCGCTGCGAGTCACAATGTTGACTCTTGGTTCTAATTATTTCTGCTCAGCAACAATAGGCTGAATGTTCTGGTTTACTGTTGGCTTAGGTTCCCTGATCTTTTATAACAAGATCGGACACTCTTCTATAGGATGATCGTAGGACTCGCAATAATTACATGTCGTAGTAGGGTTCTGGAAATCCCTAGAATAATGTCCTACAACTACAACTCCACAGTTGTAACAAGTAACTGGTCCATGGCCACATCCAAAGCCTTCACCACGGCCAAATCCTCCTCCACAGCCTCGTCCTCTGAATCCTCCTCCACAGCCAATATAAGCCGGTTCATGCTGTGGTCCTACTGCTGGACCTGGTGTCTCTGATTGGACTCTGTACAAGTCATGTTTTCTCTCGACCATGAGATCGTAAGCTCAACAATTATGTTCATCATTTCCTACTGACTTACAGAAGTTACACTATAAGTTCTTAGGGGTCTGTACATACTTCTAAAGTAAAGGGCATTCTTGTGGTCTATGTCCTCTGGTTCTGCAAAGTTCACGCCATGGCCCTTGGGTCTGTGCTAAGGGGTTAGGAGCCCCACTTAGCACAGAACCAAGGGCCATGGTGTGAACTCCTAACCCTAGTGCTACCATGGTCTCCTAACCCCTTAAAGTGGGGCTCCTAACCCCACTTTAAGGGGTTGGGGGCAACACTGAGGTATACTTCATATACCATGTTAAGGCTCATTCCCTAAGTGTGGTGACCAACTGTACAAGTTTAATATTATCATCTAGGATCCCTTTAATGGTCCACAGCTTCACATAGAAACCAATGTTGTTCCAGGTCTTCTGCCTCTGTACCCTTAAAGGTAGGTAGCTTCATGTCATCCCCCATTCTATTTCTATGTGGTGGATGCTCATTTGCTGTGTGACTACCACTCGGTGGTGTAGATGTAGGTGATGTAGCGGTAGTATGTACTATATGTGAGCTACTAGATGGAGTTCCTGTGGGATTATTCTGAGTCACGGTTGATTTCTGTGGGGTATAAGGGTGGTAAGGGATACCCCCTTCTGTTCTTTCTGTATTACTGTGACTCTGTTCTCTAGTATGGTCTGAATTGTTTTCAAATAGAGAAGATCTGAAATCTACTTTATATTTCTTTCCACTACGTGTACGTCCAAGTTCATCAAAATCACTCTTAAACTCTTGTGACATTACACTTACTGAACTTATTCATCTGAATATATATCGAGTACTCCTTTTTCATGTAATAGTATCTTAATGGACAAATTTAAAGAGTTCAGGTACTTACCACGATATCCTTTGAAGAACTACCGCTCGGCTTAACTGAAGATTTTTCTTTGATCAACTGCAAACTCTGTGATAAAGCCTTCTAGCACACTCGCAAGCCAGAAGTCTACTGCTCATGAAGTGGGATTATCGATGCTCCTGACAGTCTGAATCATCTCTGGTGTCCAGACAATGTGCCTTTTATGCTTGAATATATGATTATTAGTCAACTTTGATAACCAGTCATACAATTCATTTCCAAAGGTCGCAAAAAATATCTGATCTAGGTCTGTGAAGATATGTTTTTGTAACTAGTCCTCTGTACTCAACGTAGGACTCTTGTTTTCTGTCACAGCAAATTATTTTCTTGTAGACCCAACCCACTGGTTGAGTTCATCCTTAGTAGGATTCCAACAGAAGATTAGCTCTGTAGTTTGTTCAAAACTGAAAATGGAACCATTTGTTGGGTACTACAAGGCAGACCCGGGTTTACTTGTTATGTACCAACAACACCCCTAGCTCACTAGCCCTTTCAGCAACAGACTACAGAACGGCCTGAAGTCTCACCCGGAGTGATCCTATGGGTTGGCTAAAGACTCAAGTGTCCTCAACCAGGTTCTGTGGCATCCTGGTGGTCCTTACCTCTTCTTATCCCGCGAGGTGATGTTCTCTCTTAGTCACTGAATCTGATAGGAGAAGGACTCTATCACATCGCAGCCTCGCAGATGATGCGCAACCTTCCCCTATACTTTCCTTCTCTCCTACGATTTCTCACACCGCAATTCCTCCGACGGTGCAATATCGCCTTTCTGTAATTGCGATATCTCCTATAGTAGGGCTTAATACAACTCTCAAGGTCTAAGGGCTTTCTCCCTTAGGTACACTAGCTGAACTAAATAGCCTCACTTAGACTTCTACGGTCTAATATGCTTAACATCGACTATGCGCAATCTTGCTGAATTTGTATACATAAATCACTTAACACTGTAAGTGTTACTATCATGAATCAAGCACTGGTAAAATCATACACAGAATACTTAACGGATCCAATGCACAGTTCAACCTTCTAAGATACTGTAAACTGAAAGAGAGCATACATACATTAACTGTAAGAAAATTTCATGTAATGAATGACAGATAGCAATAAGTAGACACAATCACATGAATCAATCACACAACACTCTGATTTTACGTTGTTCACTTCCAGGGTAGAAGCTACGTCCATGGGAACTGGTTTATATATTATAACTTGGGAGAATAAACACAGTTCCGCTGCAACCTCATATGCAGCTGAGATCTTCTGGGTAACTCCGCGCACACCGTCGGGAGCCCTTCTCTCTTAGATATCTTCTCTTCTCTTATATTGCTTCTCTTACAATATACTCTTCCTCTCTCTCTCTCTCTCTCACTCTCAATCCTTGCATATTGTTACATACATGCTCTAGGAGTCAGCTACTGGTTACAGTAAGATACTATAGACTGAATAATAGAACCAGAGCTCGGCTCTTCTATAATACAAAATGTCTATGAGCTAACAGATCATCGACTGACTAGCTAAATGTCTGAATAGCTAACCTTTTACAATACAAAATACATGCTTATATAGGCAGCCCGTAGTCTCGCCATTACAACACCGTGGGTCTATCCCAACAGTAACCCAAACCCTAACTGTGATAGTTGATCTATCTGTACTCGAACCACCTCTTTTCGTCACACCATAGCTCTCTGCAGTCTTCCACGCTTCCCGGCAATGATCGTGGGTACAGGCGTCGCTTCCTCGATCGCTTCCCTTCTGTACTTAGTCTTCAATACCTTGGCACATTGCTCCTTTTCTATTTATGAGCGTAGCTGAGCCCTCCTATCTACGCCGCTGCCTTAAGTGCAGTGGTTGAGCTCTCTCCTCTCGGCCACTCAGGTACTGTTACCTTTGACTTTCTTGTCCCAATATAGCAGCTTTTCCTGTAGCTGCGGGACCCTGCTCCAACAATGTCTACAAGTTAACTTAGTATGTTGGTAACCATAGAGACCCTAGGTTATAAGGTTGTATTCTCTTGAAGAATAGAACCAGAGACTCCACTAGGGAGTCCAACATGCTGAGGCTCCTTTATTTTTGTCTTTGTGACCAGTTTTTCTCTGTTTGATCCTATGAGTGATTTGTTTCGATTTTACCTTTAATTTTCAGTATTTCATGTTTGGAACTATTCTGTCAGTTTTTTTTCCTTTCAAAATATTTTGACAGTATACGTGGGCTGCTTTGATAATAGTCACGTATTACCTGTTGTATACGTGGGTTGATTTGGTAACAGTCGCATATGGTACGTGACCTGCCTTGATGACACTCGCAGATTTTCTGTAGGTGTCTGTGAGTCCATAAGGTTTTTGCTTGTACTTGTTTTTATGATTCTTTAGATGCTTGTGAAGGTTCTTTTTTGCATGATACTGTAGTTTTAGGTGTGTACATTTCACTGGTTTCTTGATTTTTCAAGTTTTTTGAGTGATTTTTTATTTGTCTTCCCCATTTGTGAATGACTTAGCTCCCTTCTTCCTTGGATTTTGGTTTGAGTGCTTGTGTTTTTGGGTCATTGATCAGTCCTTTAAGGTACTGATATACTCTGTATTGCATTTCTAGTAGTCTAAGTCAGTCATTCTTTCCATCTTATGGATCTATTAGTCCTTGTAAGTTAGTAGTTCCACCAAGTCTAGGGTTTGAGTCATTTCTTCCTGTTTGGTGGAAGTGTGTTACTGTAGGGTCTGACTGCAATCATTTACAATCATATGATCATATTTTTTATTTCACTCAAAATTACATTTACTTGCATTCGGTTTTTGAATTTTTCGAAAAAGGAAAACATAAATCATTTTTTCATTTTTTGCATTAGCTTGCATTAGTTGTTCATTTCACTAATTTTTCAAAACAATTTTTTTTTATTAAGTCTTGTAGTTTCTCATGTTGTTTAAAATTTCATTAGCTAATTTCATTTACAAACAAGAAGAAAAGAAAATGCACATTGGTAGTTTATTTTACTTTGAAACTATTTTACATCATTTTCTTTCATTATGTTGACTCTATAACATCTTTCAGTCTCGTTTCGCTACCTTTGACTAATACAAATCATTAAAAATAACAATTAATTAAAATTTATTAGTAAATTTCTTTTTATAGGTTCATACATCAACTAGCTTAGGCTAGGTTTTCGGACTAGGAGTTTATCTATCCAAAGATATTTGATTTCAAATGTAGTGTCCTTTCATTAGGTAAATCCTCTTCTACAAGAGACCATCTGGAAATATCCTCTCACACAAGAGTTAAGCACGAGACCGAGTGAGAGCTTGGTTGAGGAGATAACCCTCCACTTCCTTGTTCGATCGTATACCAGGATTTTTATGCATTTGGGGATCTTGTCAATACCACCTCTTGGCCCCTCTGCGGTGTCGGTGTTGATAGGGTTTAATGCTTAGCTAACTACCCATGCATAAGGATCATGCTTGCGACTGTTCCTCCAGAATATCCGTGTAGATATGGTAGCCTTTAGTCTCTTAACATTAGGATATTACATAGGTGGTATTGGAAGGATATTTCCAGTACACCTAGGACAAAATTGGAAGGTAACTTTGATAGACAATTTGGGAGGGAGGTTGGATGATTCTAGCACTTGCACCGATAAAAATATTCACGAGACTCCAAGTAACCATCCTTTGATCTTCATTGGTTGGCCTTGGGCCCTAATCATCCCAATATTTCCTTTGGAAGGTGTACCTTATACCGGGTGTGTTTGTGTTACTTTAGGACGTTTTTAGTGAGTGATTTTTAGTTTGTTTGTGTTTAGTTCTCCTTTAGGTGTGTGAGTCAAATTTATAGTTGTGGAGGACCAACCTCTTTGTAGATCAAGAAGGTTCCAAAACCTTTATCCATATCTTACAATGGAGACTCCACCTACACCTCAAAGGAGGAGACTAGCTACTGGCAGTAATTTTCAACCAGTAGGTGTTAGTGAAGATCCAGGTGAACTGGAACTTAGGATTAACCAGGAACAAACATCTATTGTAGAGATAGAATACTTGCAGGATGACGATTTTGCAAGAAATTTTAACCCACCTCTAACTGAGCTGAATGATCCTGTGATAGTCCAGGTCCTCCATTTTAGTTCACCTTCTATTGGTGTTCCTTTGAGTAGAGATATGTCTAGCTCTAGAGAGGGTATTTCTACCCAAACTTCAGCCATTTTGGCTACTGGAGGCCCACCTCCCTTGATAGGTTCTCCAAGACCAAGTACATCTACTTCACCCCTTTCACCAAGTATTTGAGTGGTTCAACCCTCGACTCCCTTTAATGTAGTAGATCCTTCTAGTGGGGTGGTCATCGGGTATCCTAGTGCATGTTTTGCCTCTCCTTCCTTTATGCAAACTAATCAGAGCGGTCCAAGTGGATCCTCCTTGTTCGTCTAGGGTTTTCCATGGAATGGGGGGCATACTCCTCCATCCACTCCTTATGTAGGTCCTACACCTGCATATGTGGGCATGCAGTCTAGAAACACAAATTATTTTGGTCATAATTTTCAGACACTAGTTTCGACCCCTTTCATGAGCTCTCCCTTTTCAATTTTTAGTGGAGGGATACCTGATCTGTCTTTCAAACTCCAGCTTCATCTAGAGCGGCTCAAAGCACATATCGTGCACCACAAACTAGTAATCCACTGGCTTTCGGGTGGAATCTATTGATCTCGGTTTTGTCACTATTCTCGACTGTTAATTTACTCTTTTGGCATCTATTTTGTCTTCTTTTTGACATATTTCTTGTCATTCAGCTTGTCATTTAGCCCTAGGTATGAATGCATTTGGAATTTATGCAATATTTGGTTTATTTCTGTTATTTCGTGATTTCATTAAGAAATTATGTGATATTTGGAAACATTCCTAATACATGGATTTTTTTTGTAGATTATAGTTTTTAAACAAGACTCCATGTGGAAATGCACTCATGCTAAATATCCACAGATCACATCTAGCTCACCATCCATCCCTCCAATTGATCTGTGTGATGTTAGTTGGCATATTCCTGAACAATTAAAGCACATAAAGTTTTTTAGTTGCTCAGTTGTCCATGCATTCTGCTGTGATGATGGCCCTTGCTCTAGAAGGCCTGCCATCCTTCCATCTCCATGTGACACCATGATTCATACCCACCTCGACAAAGACCCATATGGCCATATCCTGCACGAGGAGAATTGACGTGTGAACGGTCAGGAAGGTGGCTGTGCATTGTTTCCAAATGTCACATAGTTGTTTAATTAGAATTTAAGGTTGGCTATTTGTGGAGCGGTCAACCACTGAAAGGGTCGACCTGCTCACCTATGTAACACCTATATAAAGACGTCTCCAAGAGAGAGTTGAGCTAGCTAGTTAGTTGGTTGATCAGTCATTGTAAAAGAATCTCTGTAAACTCTGCTTCAAATTCAATATAAAGTTATATTTTCAGCTGTGCATACATGTTTCTACTGTCATGAGTGGTTGATTAATTGAAGCACAACCTTGATTGATGAGAGGGCCCCACAACAACTAGAAGTCTCCCATTCTGTGTGTTTTTGTTCATTCCTTTCTCGCAGCTAGGTAGTTTATATTTCCAGTCTATGTATGTAGTTTAATTCTTTTATAAATTGATACTATTTATTTCCTTGTCTTTTGTAATATGTGTTTACTGTAAGTTATATGATTTATATCGTGCTCTTAAAATAGTTTTCATTTCCAGAATCGCAAGTGGCCGGTTGCGCAATAGTTGTTTTCGGTTTTCTTTTCAGCATTGTTTCTTTGTCTTATAATTGCAATTAGATAGAATTTGATTAATATATTTTAGGTTAAGCTCATAGCTAGATTTAATTTTGTCAATTTCTCTTAGATGTAGGTTAGTTTCAGTTATTTTTCATTTGACTTCTTAAATATAAGGAAATAATATCTCTTTTAATTAGTGTAAGTTACTCTTATTCTTCTATTGTTTTAATTGTTAAAATAAGCTTAGTGACTCTTTCCTTTACCTTGCAATATCATATGCACAAATCAGCTGATATTAAGATCATTTAGGTCATTTGTTTCATAATTTGCATTGTTTTTCCCATTCAGACTATCATTCGAACTATCTGTCCAAACTGTCATCCAGACCTTCATTCATCCTTTAGTATTTTCTATCTTGTTTTATGCTTGTTTCGAGTATAGTCTTCTTATTTTTGAAAATATATTACTTTGTGCAATCGAACAGTAGCTATCTATGTCTAGTTAGGACCTTACTTTAAATAATATAAAATATCTATCAAGTCCTATAATTACTTTTGTCCTTTGTCACTTTTATCTTAGGTTGTTTTTGGATTGTATATCCTCTGTCTCTGATTTCTTCATTTTGTTGTTGTTGAAGTATTTGCCAATTGTAGCCTTAGTTGAGTTGTTTCAATCTTATTTAATTGAATTCAGGGTTTAAGTTATTAATTCTATTGTTTAAAAGGCATATTAAGTTTTTAAATTCTCTAGCATAAGATTCATCTTCCTTATTTTATAGTTACTGAATATTCCCAGAAAATAGAATTAGATTTAGGAAACATAGTACCTTTATTAAGTTTTCTACTTGATTCTTTATTAAGTTTTATACTTGCTTTTATTTAGTTTTCTACCTATTTTCCAATTATCATTGTTTCATGTGAGAATAGTATACCCTTAACTCCAAGTGGTCCATTAAAAGAGTCATGTTTCTTAATTAATAGATTAGTTGTTAATAACATCTTTTTAGAATCATTTGCTTATGAATAAATAAAAAATATTTACTATTACTTGTAATTGGACACTACTTAGTTTATGTTTATTTGTAGAAGTTAAATTAGACCTAATCCAATTGAGTTTCTTTATTTCTTTTGAAATCCATTTTGATACACCTCCTTTTCCAGTTCCAATCACAATGAATGCATATCCTCATAATACTCAAGGAAAGTGGAACTAGATAAGTTGGTTCAATCACTGTATATTTGTCAAACTGCATGTATAGTTTAGTTATTGGATTTCTTAGATAAATTAAATAGTTGTAATATTGTATCAAATAATATAATCTTTTGTATTGATATAGTAAGAGTTCTGAATTTGTTTTAACCATTCTAATTCATAGATTAAGAAGAAAAATAGTTAATTAATATAGTACACTGTAAAAGAGTCATTTACTTTCTTAGAATAGTTCTATTGATAAATACATAGTTCATGGTTGATAGAGTAGAGTAGTATAGCTTGATACTGCTCTAATCTAGTAGCCTTGTCCCAGCCTGATTACCTTACTAGTTGAATTTCTGGAGTTTGACTCGGTTTTTCATTTTAAAAGATCTTTTGATATTTTCTTTGTTAAAATATTTCCACGACACCTTAGGAACCCCTCTACCTTCGCATATATTTTGTGTTAACTCTAATATTACAAACCTTGGTTGATAATTAAATATTTGGTGAATTAATTAAGACAATAAAACACCCAACACAATCCTTTTAAGAGTAGTCCAACTACATCATAACCGGTGGCTGGGGGAAACCCCACCTTTTTGTTTTGGAACGAGGGAGTAGGTCCTTCAACATCCCAACTCCTTGTTATCAAACCCTGGTTAGGCCAAAGCTTCCTTTCATGGAAACGTTAAACTTTCCATATTTGTCAAAGTTAATGAATGACCCTGTGCGACACAGTGCGACATGGCCACTTGTACCTATTAAGTTGCCCTCAGACATTCCTAAGTTTGAAGGAAAAGCTGACAAAGATCCAAGTGCGCATATTACCAATTTCCACCTTTGGTTCTCTTCAAACTGTTAGAATAATCGACCCATAGTTAGCTACCTTAGACATTAATTAATCCAATTTTTGTCTTATTTGCCTAGTTTCCATATTCCACCTTATGCAAGTTATCCTCCACACATCCAAAGTGGTCAAACTTGATAAATTTCAGTCATGGAGTGCTTGGGAAACCACTTGGAGTCAAATCTTCTTTATTCCTGGCCTTCCTAGCGCATGTCTACTTTTTCTTCTTTATTGCCTGCTTTTTCTGAGTTTTAAGGCAATTGGGAAAGTTTGACTAGTTGAAGTTAACTTGTTTTTTGTCATCATAATCCTCCACTCTTTTCTCCTATGAAAATCATGTATGATTTGTCCTTCCACCATCTATTAGCTTTCCTAATTGATTTTTCCAATTCGTGAGCTCCTAGACAGATTTGGAAAGTGCTTTATGCACCTATGGGGGATTTGCTTAGATTTAGTAAGCGTGCTTTTGACCAAATTTGAATGGCATACTTATGTATTCAAATATCTCATGTAATTATTTATTTTGGTAGCCTATGACTTCACAGGGTTGGCTATTGTACACTTATTCAATACAGATTAGTGTTCTGCTCCATATTCAGTCTCCTTTGTGAGTAATTTGCATGTGTAATTGGCAATTTTTGTGAGTGTAATTGTTCTAACACCTAGGTTCAATTTACACATGGTATTAGAGAATTTTTATATCTATTTCTATCCTTACAATTTGTATTGCAGGTTCGACATCATTGACTGGGAGCATTCTGCTGACTGAAGGGACAATTTCTGAGCTATGGATCAATCTCAGAAGATCATCTTGAATCCATTTAACTTATTTGAATGGAAAACAGAGATGGAGATACTTTTGAGAGAAAAATTCCTCTACATAGTGACTATGGCAGAAAAAGTAGATCCCAATGCATCTGCATAGAAAATTAAATGGCACAACAGGAGGGATGAGGCCTATGGTCTCCTGTGTCTGAGCATATCCAGAGACCTCCTTTTCCATCTTGATGGATTGACATCACCGAATGAAGTATGGGAGAAGCTTGTTGAGATTTTTGGTAAGACAGATGAGATGAGGGGACATCAAATTGAAAATGAATTGATCTCCCTGAGTCCCAATAGCTTTGAATCCCTGCAACTCTATTTTTCCAAGTTCAAAGCCCTTGTTTTGTAGCTAAAACAATGTGGGGTCGAAAAGAAAGATGAGCAACTAGTTTTTGCCATACTCTCGAATCTTGGCCCTGACTATTCAGTGTTTTTATCGACCTTATATGCCACAAAGTTGACATCTCGAGCCTGGAAAATGCATAGCCTTGCAGATTTCATGGAATCTCTCACACAAGAACAAGATAAATTGGTGGTGATGGGCACCATCAAACCTTCCAAAGACCAAGCTCTGGTTGTTGGAGATTCAAGGGTGGATTCAAAAGGAAATAAGAAAGCTAAGAAGCCACCTAAGCAAAAGAGAGACAAGAACAAGTCTCTAGAGGAGCCTCAAGGTTCCAAGAAGAACCCCCAGAAGAAGAAGAACAAAGGAGAAATGAGAAAGTCCGCATACTACAGTAAGGGAAATCATTCTGAAAGCTACTGCATGAATAAGTAAATAGACATGCTGACCCAAATCCTGGAGAAGAATGGCATCTCCCTTCCTGACAGCTCAAAGAAGAGAGAAGGAGGATCAAATTCAGAAGACAGAGAGAGAGTTCATGCATTGTTTGCTGGCACATCAAGCTCACCTAGTTTCATCATTGATTCTGGATCTTCAAGACATATGGTTTCGACTAAGGAGGCTTTCACCTCACTTGACATGTTGAAAGGTCCACCAATTGTACTGGGAGATTACTCTCTCATTGAAAGTTTGGGCAAAGGTAGGATTGATCTTGACCATGGCAAGTTCAGCAATGTGTTGTATGTTCCAGGTCTTGCCTCTAACCTCTTATAAGTGTATTAGATGACCCACACAGGGTCTCCAAAGAAGGTCATATTCTCCCTTGATGAAGTTGAGATCACAAAGATCTCAAGTGGTAAAGTCATTGCAAATCACACATCGAAGGTATACATGTTCTCACACTTCCTACCCTACTCAAACCCCTCTGCGCTTCTGATTCATGCTAATGAGGCAAGCAAGCTTTGGCATGAAATATTTGGCCACCTCAATTACAAGTATCTTTCTGATCTTAGTGAAAAAGAAATGGTCATAGGGTTACCAAAGATTAAGTTTTCCAGAGTCTGTCAAGGTTGCATATTAGGAAAACACCCAGAGCATAAATTCGAGAAAGCTAGTCATGAGAGAACCTCTGCACCTCTTGAGTTGATCCACAATGATGTTGCTAGACCATTTCCTCATATGTCAATGAGTCAGGCCAAATATGCATTGACATTCATAGATGACTTTTCCAGGTATTGCTGGGTTTACTTCCTGAAACACAAGTCTGAAGTTTTTGGCCTCTTCAAAGTCTTTAAAGCTTTGGTTGAAAACCAGTCTGGGAGGAAACTCAAGGTCCTCAGATATAACAATGGTGGTGAGTATGTCAAGTCTAAGTTCATTCAATATTGTGCAGATGTAGGTATTCAGATGCGGCATTCTATCCCTTACACACCACAGCAAAATGGTGTTGCTGAGAGGAAGAACAGATCACTGAAAGAGATGGCAACATGCATGATGGAGGCTAAGAATTTGCCACCAAAGTTTTGGGCCAAAGCTATAAACTGTGCAGCTTATATCCAGAACAGGGTGCCTCATAAACAACTTGATGGTATGACTCCTTTTGAAGCATGGAGTGGGCACAAGCTAGATGTGACCCATTTCAGGATTTTTGGCTCAAGGGCTTGGGCTAGAATTTCAACAGAAAAGAGGAAGGCTTTACAGCCCCAAAGCCAAGAGTGTCTATTTGTTGGGTACTTTGAAGATTCAAAAGGGTAAAATATGATCAATTTTATCACAAACAAATCCTTCATTGAAAGGTGTGTTCAGTTTCAAGAAGAGCCCCTAGCAGCAGTGGAAGTTGGAGAATCATCTTCACCACCAGAACCTTTGAATGTAAGTGAAGATATAGTTGAACTTGATAAATCTGATATTTCTGATAATTATGATTTAATTGCACATCCTAACAGTCCTACAAGACCAAAATGGGCAGCCAAGACCATTCATGTAGCTGGAGAACTAGCTGGAAATCCTAATGATCCTAGGAGGACTAGATCTCAATTTGAGAGTGCTCTGTGCATGAAAGATCCTATGTTTGTTGATAAATGATATCTGATGGCTGAATCAGACCCATAGACATATGAATATGCAGCAAATGATCCAAGATGGCAAACATCCATGAAAGAATATTTCAGCTCACTCCAGAAGAACAACACTTTGGAGCTGGTTGATCTTCCCCCAGGGAGGAAGCTAGTTCAGTGTAAGTGGGTTTACAAAACCAAATTTGCTGCTGATGGTTCACCTATGAAGTACAAGGCCATATTGGTAGCCAAGGGCTACTCACAAGTACATGGCATAGACTACAATGATACCTTTTCACCAGTGGAAAAGATGGACTCCATCAGGCTATCCTTAGCCATTGTAGCTTCGAAGCAGTGGGAGGTACATCACATGGATGTGAAGTGTGCTTTCCTAAATGGATATCTCACTAAATATATTTACATGCAGAATCCTCAAGGATTTTCTACTAATTCATCTCTTGTGTGCAGGTTAAGGAAGTCATTGTATGGGCTTAAGCAAGCCCCCAGGGCTTGGTATGCCAAGATTGATAGATTTCTGCTATCACTGAATTTTGTTCGATCCAATTCAGATCCAAATGTCTATATAAATCTGATTCATGTTTCATTAATGATCATTTTTTTGTATGTAGATGACCTTCTCATTACAGGAAGCTCAAAGGATGAAATTGTTTCCTTGAAGGATGCAATGAACCATGCCTTCTCAATGACTGATTTGGGCTTATTGAGCCAATTCTTGGGGCTCAAGATTGCTCAAACCAAAGAAGGAATCAAAGTACATCAGTCCAAATATGCCTTGGATTTTCTAAACAAATTCAATATGAAGTATTGCAAGCCAAGCAAGACTCCTTTCCTTTTAGGAGTTAAGCTTGAAGAAGCTGGTTCTTCACCTATGCTAAACAATATACTGTATAGGCAATTGATTGGATGTTTGTTGTATCTTACACATACTCGACCTGATATTTATTATGCAGTAAGTGTAGCTTCAAGATACATGGATCAGCCTCATGAGATCCATTGGAGAGAAGCCAAAAGGATCCTTAACTTTGTTCAGGGAACAAGGCTCATGGGATCTTCTACAAAGCTAAATCTGATCTTGATTTGATTGGGTTTACTGACAGTGATTGGGAAGGTGATAACACTGATCAAAAGTCAACATAAGGATATGTGTTCATTCTTGTTGAAGGAAAAATTTGCTGGTCAAGCAAGAAACAGAGTGCAATTGCACTCTCATCTATAGAAGTAGAGTACAGAGGAGTTGTAAATGCAGCAACTCAATGTTTATGGTTGCAGGGTTTGCTTGGAGAGTGTGGCTTCGAATCAGAATACTCAACTACTATCTATTGTGATAATCAGAGTACCATTTGAATCTGCAATGATCCAGTTTAGAAACAGAGAACCAAACACATTGAGATCCATATGCACTACATCAGACAGCTTGTGCATGATGGCACCATTCACCTACTCTTCTGTTCATCTTCAGAACAAGTAGCAGTTATCTTCACCAAAGTTTTTTGTGAGAAGACATTCAGCAATATCAAATCATTGCTGGGGATTGCTGATCATGCTGTGAAGCATGAGTGATGACAAGATTTCCAAATTTTGTTTTATTGTCCATGTTTAAGGGAGGATTTTTCCCACTGGGTTTTTGCCTCTTTCCTTGGTTAAATGGACATGCAGTATGTAAAGGGTGACTAAGCCTTGTTGCTAGGCCCTATAATTTTCTGATATTTTACTCATAATTCACGATTAAGGGGGGGTGTTATAATAATCAATGCATAGTTAGCTACCTTAGACATTAATTAATCCAATTTTTGTCTTATTTGCCTAGTTTCCATATTCCACCTTATGCAAGTTGTCCTCCACACATCCAAAGTGGTAAAACTTGCTAAATTTGAGTCATGGAGTGCTTGGAAAACCACTTGGAATCAAATCTGCTTTATTCCTAGCCTTCCTAGTGCATGTCTTCTTTTTCTGCTTTATTGCCTTCTTTTTCTGAGTTTTAAGGCAGTTGGGAAAGTTTGACTAGGTGAAGTTAACTTGTTTTTTGTCCTCATCATCCTCCACTCTTTTATCCTATGAAAAGAATGTATGAGTTGTCCTTCCACCATCTACTATCTTGCCTAATTGATTTTGACAATTCATGAGCTCCTAGACAGATTTGGAAAGTGCTTTATGCACCTATGGGGGATTTGCTTAGATTTAGTAAGCCTGCTTTTGACCAAATTCGAATGGTATCCTTATGCATTCAAATCTCTCATGTAATTATTTATTGTGGCAGCCTATGACTTCACAGGGTTGGCTATTGTACACTTATTCAATATAGATTAGTGTTCTGCTCCATATTCAGTCTCCTTTGTGAGTAATTTGCATGTGTAATTGGCAATTTTTGTGAGTGTAATTGTTCTAACACCTAGGTTCAATTTCCACACGAACTCACTAAACGATGAATTCATTCAGTTGAGTCTTTTCCAGATAATCTTGACTTATGTTGTAGCAAAATCGTACATAGAAATGAAAAGGCCTTAGGAATAATCTGTCAGAATAATGATTCAAAACAAAGTGTATTAAATGAGTTTCAGAGATTAGAGTAGCACCCTTAGTATGCCGACATCATATTTTTCCTACATAACCTTACATGCCCTGATCACCTACTTGGCCATAAAAGAAGAGCATTAAGGTTAAAAGAAACTAAGTATTGTTTAACAAAAGATAAACCCCTATGGTTGGAGAAACCCCTATGGTTTAATACTTAAATGTGCCGACGAACCTGAGTAAAAAACACTCATGGTTGAGTTCCATGTAGGATTTTGTGGTGGACATTTCGTAGCAAGAACAACCACCCATAAAATCCTTAGAGAAGACTACTATTGACTGAACCTTTTTTTAGATGTGCACAAGTCTGTTAGAGTTTGTCCCCAGTGTCAGTTGTTCACTGGAAAGCAACAAATGAAAGCCTTTCCTTTAAACCCAATAGTAGTCCAAGCCCCTTTCTAGCAGTGGGGGCTTGATTTCATTGGTAAGTTCAAGGATAAATCGAGCAATGGTTATTATTGGATTCTCGCCGCCAATGATTATTTCACCAAGTGGGTAGAGGTGATACCCACCAAGAAGGAAACTGATGTTGTAGTAATGGATTTCTTAGAAGACAAGATTATCAAAAGATTCGGTGTGCCAACCATAATCATCACAGATAATGGCCCGTGCTTTGTTTCCTCTAAGATGTCATCATTTTGTTTTAAGTACGGTATTGTCCTATCCCATTCATCCAACTATTATCCTCAAGGGAATGGTCTAGCTAAGTCAAGTAATAAAAACTTAATGACCATAATCAAGAAAACTGTTGGTGATAATAAAAAGGATTGGGATAGCAAGATCAAGTTTGCATTATGGGCGGATAGAATCACAAAGAAAATTTCAACCAGAAGGAGTCCTTTTGAACTTGTCTATGGCCTAGATGTCACCTTACCTGTCCACTTAAAGCTTCCAGTGTATCGGCTTCTCTAGAACTTTAGCTTAGATCAGGATGCAATTCAGAATAGAATCAACCAGTTGATCAATTTAGATGAAAGTAGAATAAATTCCCTTGGCCAAAGTATCAAAAATTCAGACAAATTCAAGAGGACCTTTGATAGATCTACCTGGCCTGGATCCTTTCAAGTAGGTGACACAGTCTTGCGTTGGGACAAACGATGGGAGAAACTTGGGAAACACAGAAAGTTCGACAGCTTATGGTTGGGGCCATATATCATTGATGAAGTAGTAGGAACAAATTATTTATATCTAAATGACTTAGAAGGATAAAGGTTAATCCTACTAGTGAATGGATTTATCCTCAAGATGTTCTTCACCGAGATGGTTTGATGCCTTTATTGGCATCGGTGGTTTCAAGGCCAATCTCTAAACATTTCCCTGTATATATTTTTAAATTTCATGTATCATATTGTTGTATTATAGATATTTTGTACCATAGTACTAACCTTGAAATTTTTTCTTTTGTATATTAGTCTTGTAAAATATTGCTTTTTTGTACATCACAGGCTAATTCTGTACATTATCTGCTTTTTCAGTTGATTTCTTTTATATACATGTTACTGACAAGCTTTAATTGCTATGCAGGAGCCACAAATTCCGGTGTTCTCACATCCTCTTCTTTGATCAAAATATTAGTTAGAGCATGTGTCCCTAGATGGAGCCATATGTTACCACCTAAGTTGTACTTAGTGGTTTTTTATCAAGTGAGCCCGGTGAACCAGACAAAGATGATTTGTTTGGACTTGACAAGACCTTTGGAAGTGCTTCTGGGAAGTGCTTGTTGTACTATATCACATGTTCATACCCCATAGGGGAGTTGTAATAAAATTTTCTAGCATGATAGTGTCTGTAAAAGACTCGATCTCTTAGACTTTATTTTTCAATCCAATCAGCCCAAGGTGTTTTTTCCCTTGGTTATTATTGGTTGTTGAATAAACAACTGATAATTTCTGGGTCTTTCACTCAATACCTCCAAAGTTGGGGTGGTCGGCTTGGAATTTAGGCTTATTGAGGATATTAGAGTCTACGTGTCAATGTATAAACATGCTAGGCATCATGGCCGAGTCATATGAACATGTCTAAGTCCCCCTAGTTGTTTTTTTTAATTTTTTAATTTTTTTTAATTTTAAATTTTCCACAAAACTTAGTCTATTTTTTAATAGTCTAATTGGAAAAATTGGTTTTGTAATAAAAGTGGGCTCGAAAATCAGTTTCAGTCATGGGGGTGCTCATTTTCAAGCTAAGAGAACCATGTAAACCCATAAACCCACTTTTTCTAAGTTTTGAGTGATTTTTCCATCACTCAGATAAAAAATCCTTAAAAATCAAATATTGATTATTTTAATTAATAAATTAATTAAATAATGGAGAAAACCCCAAATCCTAAATCATTGAGATTGGCTCTAATTTGACTGAAATCAGTCTCATCCGCTTGGGATTGACTGGATCTGACCATCCATTGATAGAAGGAGGTGATGTGGGCTGAAAAGAGAGTACATTTATGTATGCAATCTTGGGAATTGCGCCCTCCCTCTCTCCTCCACACGTGTGGGATCATATGGATGAGTTTTGGTGGATGCTTCAGTTAGCACGTTGAGGTGTTAGTTAGATCAGCTCTTCAATTGACACTTGCACTTAGTGAGACTCGGATCAGACTCAGATAGACTCAGATCATTCTCAGATTCACTCCGCATGCAGCTGCAATCTCTCTCTTCTTGGGATTTACACCCCCCTGGGCTAGATCTCTTATTTTTGCTATAAATAAAGCACATATTACCTCTTCCAAGCTAGTTAGAACTGGGATTGAGGTGTTGTAGCTATTGTACTGTTGCTATTTTTCATTTGAAATAAAGAAAATATTTGGAGGCAAGATGGTGTCATGGTATTCTGTGTGTGGATGAACATTTCCATGTTTTACTGAGGTAACCTGCATCTATTTTCGTAACTTGCTCATTTTTTGTGGATCTAGTGCTAAAGATTGATAATAAGTTTATTATGATCTTGATACGAAAGGAGTTTTTTAATAAGTTTATTGGCTATCTATTTCCTTTTCATGCATGTTTAGAGATCTAGATTCAACATGTTTTATATGTTTATATGCATGCTATGCTAATATCTCTGTTTATGTATTAACCGGATCTCACAAGCATTTTGGAAAGCCTTTGGATTAAGTTGCAGGTTCCTAGATTAGAGAGGGTGCTGATATATTTTGCTTTCTCACTTTCTCCAAAAATTTCTTAAAGGCATAGTCCCTTGACATTCCACCGGAAATCTCCACGGTTGATCTTCAAGGCCTCCAACACCCTTTCTCTCTCTTCCTCCTTCTAAAAATCCAAATTTTACCTGGTTACTTTGTTTACAAGCTTTGTCATTATTCAGATCTATCATATTAAAGTAAAATTTACATAGATATATTATTTCAAGGCTCATAGTCTACATCTCATTCCTAAAAGGTTTCATTAAGCATTATAGATCTAGTTTAGGGAAATCGCCCGTTTTGCATGGAAATTTAAAGAGAATCCATAGTTTGCATGCATTAGATTTCTGTTTCTATTTTTAAAAGATAAAATCCAACAATTAGTGCACATATCATTGGCTTCCCAAACAGCAAGACAAGATCCCAAGGAAAGCTTGCTTTCCTTGGTTTCCTTTTTTTTTACCGTTTTAACTAGTTTTAACTTAGTTTTTTCTGGTTTAATGTAGGATGACCTAAAGGTAATTTCAAAGTGATTTTGGAAATATTTCATTTTAATAATCTCACTATATTTTAACAGGTATAACAGAAATAGGAGAAGCTTCTGTTCAAAAGTGGCTTTTGGATGATCCGAATCCCCCCAGGGGTCTCCCTTTTGACTGTAATTTTAATTTTGGGCAATTTGTAAGATCTTGGTTTCATCCTGTATAAGAACGAAGAGGATTCAGACAATTTTACAGATACTATAACAGAATATAATAAAATTTTTCTCCGAATAGGCTCTTTCGAGCCTATTCCCCATCCCCCCTGGG
This sequence comes from Pseudotsuga menziesii, assembly GCA_001517045.1. Taxonomy (NCBI): domain Eukaryota; kingdom Viridiplantae; phylum Streptophyta; class Pinopsida; order Pinales; family Pinaceae; genus Pseudotsuga; species Pseudotsuga menziesii. Next base: position 168,840 of record LPNX010922839.1, on the reverse strand, counting down.
GGGATTCGCGCCTTTTTTTGTCATTTTTTGCATTGTCTTATTTTTGTTCGCTCTAGATTATTTTAATTAATTCAAAATAACATGCTTTGATTACTTTATCATATATTCCATATTACAGTATCAAAGTAACTTGAATACTTACCCATGACTTCCCGATTGACCCGCAAGGGGAAAGAGATGCGTGGTAGGAATAATTAGAGAACCTGTGGTTTCCTTCTTTTCTTTGGCTATTTATCATTAATTTATGTAAACATTTGTTCTAAAATCAATCCCCTCCTTGATTCCCTGATTGAGGTCCACTTGAAGCGAAAGAGGTTCTTGGAGGGTTTTTCTTTCTAAGAAAACACATCCTTTAAAATTTACTAAAATTGACAATACTCCGGTGTGTATGCTCTGCACTTGGCTGCGGTTCATCTGATCAGTCAATTTGCATCAAAAGAAAAGTGAGTGACTAGATTAATTAATCTTCACCTTCCCCAATTAACCATCATCAGGCGAAAATCCAATGCCTCAATCAAACCGTAAACAGTGGCAAAATACCAAAAAGGAAGTGGGAACTCCTGGATAGTGACCTTAGGGTGCCAATATCTATTACAACTAAGGGTGTATTATGAACACAGTCAC
>LPNX010922839.1:138250-168161 GCA_001517045.1 Pseudotsuga menziesii | reverse complement strand
TTAATCAACTCACATTTCACATTAACTTAAAATGTATGAAGAGGCAATTGTAAAACATTAACTACAAGCACATGCAAGTACATTGATTATTTTATGACTCCATTTTAAGGCACTAGCTATTTTCTTTCTATATATATATATTGTGTCTCAGCATTGTGCTTTCGTGTGCTCATTGTTTTTATCTTGTCATCCATGGTTGTTTATGGTTAAATTTCAAAATCCTAAGTAACTCATTCAGTTTAACATAATCATAGTAAATAATTTTTCCTTAGTAACTTAATAGGGTCTACCCCCCTTGGCTTTGTTAGGAGTTAAGCCTAAACGAAGGAGTCAAGAACAAGGTGACACCCTTGACTCGAGACTTGCCCCCAAGGACACACCTAGTGGCTTGAAGATTTCTACCACGTCCCTGCCCAGGTGTGTGAAAGGAGACAACAGGTGGCACTTGTTGAAGTGACGCACATTAATGGTTGATCCAACCATTATAAGAGTAGGATGTCCAGTGGATTTGCCGTCATTACTACCATATTTAGTCATAATGGTAATCGTAGATTTGGCAATGATGAGTTTGAATTGGAAATGGTTATAAAAAGTGCGCAGGATGTGGGAGGATGCCATTGTTCAGTTGAGCAAGCAAAGTGGTGAGCTTTTGAGTGAGTTGCAGAGTAGAAGGTTAGATTTAACGAGTGCATTCCAAGGTTTGGGGCGTGAGGCATGCTGAGTGACCTTGACACCATTGAGATTTCCAGTGAACAAGAGTCCCCTATTTGGCCCATGGCTATCGAAGAAGAATTCATGAGCATGTCGATTGGATCATCACCCATCCTGAAGAGAAAGCGACAGCCTCAGAAGCCCAGTATCATGGCACCACAGAAAAGGAAGACCCGCACGTTAACGAGAGTGTAGGGAGAAGGAATTGCACAGACCAGGCCATCGAGCTCGGGAGCTGTTGACTCTACGGTTCCCAGGGGTGTCAATATTCATGATATTTTGGGGTATGTCACTCCTACACATCCAAGAGAAAAGCCGAGGCAGCCAACATAGAATCAAAAATATCCGCTCAAACTGCCACCACTGTTGGAAAGGATGACGTGCTCGATCGACATCATCTCTTCCTTAATCAAGTTGAAATTTGGAGACCATGACTTACTCTTACTCAAAGATGTCTGGGATGAGCCTTATGATTCAATCCCGATGGGGCCTGGGGCCCCAATTAAGTGGATTCCTCAACCTTGGGAGAGCGGGTTAGACAAATCTAGATTGTTGGGGCTCATCAATATGCCTCATTTTGGGTGATTGAATGAATCCCATGCATGTGTTAAGAAAATTTTGGCCTTTTTTCATGGGGGGATGCTTTGGTTGAATACACCCATCCCTGTTGCAGTAGATTTAATTGCGAGCATCACAGGCTTGTCGAAGGTTGGGGAAGATCCGACGCAGTATATCTACGAGAGGGATACTGACAAAAAGCTTACCAAGTAGTTTAATAAGTGCTTTGCATTACAGCGTGATGGTCATGCTTATCGAATAAATAGCATTAACTCACAAGCGGTTTGCATCGGCGCAAGGGTTCTGGTGAGTAAGGTCATTCGGGGTAATCAACCAATCCAATGTAACTCAGGTGTTGTCGCATACGCCCAGAAGTGTGCCGAGTGAGTGCAGATGAATTGGTCTTTGTTTTTGCTGAACTAGTTGCTAGAAGACGCTCTTGCTACTTATACTGGACGACCATTTTCATATAGTTGTTTGTTGATATTAATTTCCCTTGTCCCCTACATGGAACCTAAAGATTACCAACCAATGGTGGTTGATGTAGTGAAGGTGTGACAAGGTGCACGATATCAGAAATTATGGTGGGTTGAAGAGCCCAGTCGACAAGTGGATTGTGCCATTCACTTTTGGGTCTATTGGGAGGCAATACAAGATACCACCATTGCCTTTCCCCGAGTACCTACTTATGCAACGACCAAGTATTAGTGGCTAATTCAGTTCACCATCAGGCCTCGTTCTATTTACATTCAGGAACAGAGGGACCTCAACCGGAAATGGATACCTTTTCCTTACAAAGTCACGACAGAAGAATTGGATGCTATTGTTCAATATTTACCGGCTGAATGGTGCAACCTGGTGAGTCCAGAGGAACTATCTAAGGAGCCGCCACCCGGTGCCCCATAAGAGCCTGTCTAGAAGGAACTGAGTACGCACGACTCTGACAATGAGTCGACGACGAACCCATAGGATGCAGCATAGCGCATGTGGGAGGATACTCACACTAAATGGTGGCAAGAAAATGAGGTGGGAAGTGGTACTAGGTCGGGGATGGAGGACCAACTGCAATGACTTATCAAAATGGTCACTGATTCCTCCGAGGCTACAAAAGAGGTGATCTAAGAGTCGAACCATGAATAATTTGGTGTGGTAAGAGATATATTAGATTCCATTTTTGGTATTGTTTCCAGGAAGACATCTACGAGACCTATTCTGCAGGACGTCCCATCGATTAGCACTGAGCCCTGGGCTAGGAATGTACAAGTTTCCCTAACTGCAATCGATGTGGGAAATGAGGAAGTAAACCAGTTGTTGCGACCGATCCAGAGTGTGGCTTTCGATATGAACAAGTTATCTGCTACGACGTTAGTGGAGTTGCAGCACGTTGTCACCTTGGAATTGGAGGACCAATAGAAAGAGCTGATGGGGGGATATATCAAGTCACAGAGTGCAGTTGAGAAGATGCAGAAAGAAGCAGAGGAGCTGCATCAGGTCCGGGTGCAGTTGGTGGAAGAAAAAGTACGGGAGATAGATGCCTTGCAAACGATGTAGGCTGAGCTATAGCGCAAGGATACCACAGATATTAATGAGTTGAAGAAGGTACAAGGTCACTTGATCGTTGAGCAAGCGTAGATGTGTGTGTAATACAGTGTAGTGGAGCAGGCCGTCACTGAGGCCTGCTGACACATTTTTGAGAACACGACCGATCTCACCCCAGTCGATAAGGCCAAGTGATTAGGGAAAACTATTGTCTAGATCTAGGATACCAACCTGATGCTCAATTCCCTAGTACAAGCTGTGACGTCGCTGGTGCAAGTTGCAGCAAGGAAGGATTCCATTGAAGAAATCATGACTTAGTTCGAAACCATGGAGCAGGAGGCCAAGGAAATTATGGAGGCGACAACACAGTTTTGGCATAGTGTTGTCTAATATCAGTAGCTTGATTAGTTGATAGCACATGTGTAAGAAGCTGAAGGCAATTTGATGATGCTGAAGACATTGCTACGGGCCATGCCGCTGATGGTACAGATCAACAAGGCTGAGGAATTGAAGGATCTTCAATACAGATCTTCTCGTTCTCAAGAACGCCAACAAAAGCACCGTTCCTAGCTAGATGAATTTCAAGAACTTGGCAGACAGTTGGTTGTTAAAGAAGTCGTCATGCTGCAAGCGGTGCAGGAGAATTAGCAGATGGTCGACGATAAGGCTAGAGAAGAGCACTCGGTACAGCATGCCTTGAGTAATTGTCAAAGTGCTTCCCACAAAGTCCAGATTCAGGTTCGTGAGATCACATAGCAATTCAAATATTTCAAGGCATGGACATCGGCACATACCCTATCAACGTGACGTGGCTCAGGGACGAGCCACAAGACTGTGTTGGGGGGCCTGTTGGCAGGGGTTTTGGTAAGTGAGTTGCACAGCTTCGCGGAAGCTGCGCAAGATCACACAGTACTGCGCAAGGCCAGATCAACACGATGGGCGGAATAATAATTGCTTTGAATATTTTATATATTATTTGACGTTTTGTTGCAATAGGTCATTAGCAGTTATAAGTTAGTTAGAAGTGGACCCTCAATGTAAAGGCGCAAACCTATTTATAGATCTAGTTTTGCAATTAAATATATATCATCAAAGAATCGCATCAGAGGATAATAGCACAAGCACAATCTAAGAATTGATATTTTATGGAGCATAATTATAGCATGAGGTCTAGTGCAATCTGGTTTTTGAAGAAGTTCCTATTGTATCTGTGATCCATATGGGTTTTTTCTGATGTATTCAGCCTCCTGTTGTGGAGAATAATTTTGTGTTCTGGATCCTTTGTGTAATATTAATATGATATGACAGTTGTTGCACAAATATTATATGTTATTCCTAATGCGATCTAATCTGTTATGATGCTGCGACTTGTTTTGTTATGATGTTACTGTGATTTATTCCCCTTCTGCTATATTGATGCGATCTGTTTTAAATTTTGTTACATTCTGTTGCATTATGAGTTGAGATGTGTTATGAACAATGTTTCTCCATTAGTGATATTGTGACAAATGTATGATGCTATGGAGATGAATCAATGATGACTGCATAAGTCTGGATCCAAAGGTTATGCTTTCTCCTCGTCGAATCCCCATATCCTCTGTCCTCACTACTGGAAACTCGGTTTCGACATCTCTCCCTTGAACATCTCAAGTGAAACTTCATTCGATCCGTGGATATTGTTGGACATGGTAAAACCTGTCTGGGCCGGTGTTCAGGGAGACCACGTTGGTTAGGCGTCGACATAGTGCGAACCCCTGTCGACAAGGATTTGTTGGTGGGTTTCACCAATATAGACTGTATATTATTTCTGATATACCTCAACCTTATTTTTATAAATTACTTATGATAGTAAACTGTAAATTATTTCTGATATATCTCAACATTTTTTATAAATTACTTCTGTTATATCTCATCCTTCTTTATAATTTACTTCTGAAAATAGACTAGACTGTCTGCTCCATTGTAGTCTAGTTCTTTCTGTTTTTTTTTGTTCCAGAGGTCCTAGGTGTCAAACAAATCTTATGTTTTTTTGTGTGTCTTCTTGTTCTATAACTCCTAGGTGTCAAAAAACTCTTACAGCAAGGAAATTGTTCTTATATTTGTTTTTGTCTTCTTGTCCAAAGACTCTTACAACAAGGAAATTGTTATTTTTTTTTGGTATTGTCTTCTTGTCCTAAAAATCCAAAAACTCTCACCGCAAGGAAATTGTTCTTTTCTTTGTATTGTCTTCTTTCCCTAAAAATCCCACTGTCAAAAAAGAAAGAAAGTCGAAAACGTTTTTTCTTTATATATCTTCTTGTCCAAAAACTCTTATGATGAGGAAAATATTTGTTTCTTTGCAGTGTCTTCTTGTCCTAAAACCCTGACCATTAGTAGGTCTGGTCGCAAGTCAAATGTTATTTCTTTATGTCTTCTTGTCCTAATACTCTCTCCATTGTTTGTAGTTGTGATTTTTTGGAAGTGTGTGTGTGTGTGTGTGTGTGTGTGTGTGTGTGTGTGTGTGTGTGTGTGTGTGTGTGTGTGTGTGTGTGTGTGTGTGTGTGTATTCACTATTTCATGCATTCAAATTTAAACACACTACATTTGTGTGTGAGATAATTCATAAAAATCTATTTGGTAACATCAAAATTCAATTAGAAAAAACTATTTGGGAACATCAAAACCTATTTAAAAAAAAAGTCCTATGATATTGTTTTTATACTTGCAAAAAGTCCAGTTACTGCATATAACAAAAGGACTTTCCATACAATACAAAAATTGTCAAGTGGCCTAAAATTTTCCCTCTCATTTAAACCGAAGCAAGATTTGGATTTGATACTAGAAACCTTTCTATGAACTCTTGTTCATTGAGTCCCTTCCTTCAGCTGAAGAGCTTAGTTTATTATCTAGTCTTCTAGGATACTGGATTCTCTGTATACATGTGTAAATGGTATATCTTCAAGGCTCACTTTAACCTACACGAACCAGCTCATAATATGCTCCAAAAATAAGTTTTTTTATTTGCATATATGTTTTTCCCAAACTATTATCAACTTCTCTCCAAACGCTTGTAATCTTTTTACGTCATTGTTTATAGTTTACTACAACACCCGACCTCATGAGTTGTGTAGAAATACACAACTAATGCCTAATTTGTAACACCAACTTGCATTGATTTTGTGATTGATTCCTTAGCCTATGGGAACCACTTCTCTTGAGCACTCCTATTGATATGATCTACTCTTGAGTAGCTCTATTATAAATATGAAGTGTTCTACTTGGTTGGATTAGGGTTTGTCAAAGTTTCGCTATAGACCTATGATTTCAACACTTGCATCCTTGGCATAACCTATGGAATCATGCCTTCAACTCTCTCTCTCTCTCTCTCTCTCTCTAAGTTCCACCATGCACAAGTCTATTGGGATATTCCTTTACTGTTCATTTCCTCCTTCAACATAAAATATTTTTCCACATGCAGATAACAAAACATAAGTATTAATTAAATAGCATTCCTATTATCTTAGACCTTATATGTTTATCCCAATGTCTTTTCCAATGTGAAAAAAAAGATACAAGAAATTCTCCTGAGGTCAATTCAATCCTCTCGAGAAAATAGAAGTGCAATATGATTGAGGCTTACAGACCCCAAAGGAAGGTTTTCCAAATGGGTTAATGCATAGTCTTACAATGAGGAATTGTAAAGATTGCCACAGTTTCAAATTCTATGCAACCAAAACACAGATTCTAGCACAAATGCTAAATTAAATTTCTTTAATAGGGAGGGATCCTGAGCCACTATCTGTCTGTGTTGCACAGTATGTATCTTATCCCAAGCTTTACGTGCTTCCAATTTTTTTGCAACTTTAAATTAAAAATTGAACATTAATCAAGGATCGCTAAACCCTAAAATTTTCACAATTTAGTAGTGTGGATAAATATTCATGGAGCCTTGCAAAACCTTTGACACCATCTTTTGTTAATACAATTGCAACTCGTGCCTACTTGTGAGTTCAAAATAACATTTACTCTAGAGCTACTTTGCATTATACTGAAGCATATTTGGCTAGATATTTTGTCAAACGCATAATTGGGAGACTGTTGTAGGTTCTAGTGTTTGCTTGAGATATGATTTTAGCACTCTGGTAAGGATTTTGTGGTTGAATTCTTATGTCAAATAGTTCAAAAGTATGCTGCTGAAACTAACTATCAAGAATAATGCTTCTTGTGAACCCCGACTATTGTTTATCTTGATTGGTTTGAGGTTGTTATATCACAAGGAAGTGTATGGTGTGCATTTCACATGACAGTGTCTATAGTATTAACTAAACGCACACATAAAATCAAACTTAAATAGCACATTTCATTAAGGAAATTAGTTACATGCATCGAAATGAGAGGCATAGGTTTTTAAGATTTTATAACTTCTAGTCTTCACAAAATCTGCTGATAGGGTGCACAAGGGCCCTCTGCAAGAGAAATAAGACCTCCCTAATTCCCAAAATCAGAACATACTAATGAATATCAACTGTTGTATCTAATTCAACCTCTTCCTTGAAGAGATGCTATAGGAAAACACCCACACTCTAGTGATTTCCTGCTCCACTGTTGTTCCATGAAATATGTTGGTCCAAATTAGAGATAAATCACTTTCCCTCTTAGAAAATGAATAATATATAAAGGAGTAGTGGAATTTCCATACAAGTTGTTATTCTCAAAGATTTTTCCAACAATATTCAGACCCCAAATTACTAACTAATATAAAAACTCCCCCTTAGTTCAATTCAATCCTCTCAGGAAAATCGAAGTCCAATTTGATTGAGGCTTACATACCCCACAAGAAGGTTTTTCCAATGGGTTAATGTGTAGTCTTACAATGAGAAATTGCAAATATTGCCACAGTTTCAAATTGTATGCAACCAAAACACATATTCTAGCACAAAGGCTAAATTGAACTTCTTGAATAGGGAAGAATCCTAAGCATCTATCTGCGTTGCACATTATGTACCTTATCGTGAGATTTGTGTGCTTCCAATTTTTTTGCAACTTTAAATTAAAAATCAAACATTAATCAAGGAGCCCTAAACCCTAGAATTTTGGCAATTTAATAGTGTCGATAAATATTTATGGAGCCTTACAAAACCTTTCACACCATATGTTGTTAATACAATTGCAGCCAGTCCCTTCTTGTGAGTTTACACTAACATTTACTGTGGATCTACTTTTCATTATACTGAAGCAATTTTGACTACATATTTTTTCAAACACATAATTGGTAGACTGTTGTAGGTTCTAGTCTTTGCTTGAGATATGATTTTAGCACTCTGATAAGGAATTTTTTGTTTAAATCTTATGTGAAATAGTTCAAAAGTATGTTGCTGAAACTAAATGTCAAGAATAATGATGCTTGTGAGCCCCATCTATTGTTTATGTTTCTTTGTTTGAGGTTGTTATATCACAAGGAAGTGTATGGTGTTCATTTCACATGGAATTGTTTGTAGTATTAACTAAACCCACACATAAAATCAGACTTAGAAAAACATACTCAACTAGCACATTTCATTAAGGAAATTAGTTGCATGCCTGGGAATGAGAGGCATAGGTCTTTAAGCTTGTATAACTTCCAATATTCACAAAATATGCTGATAGGGTGCACAAAGGCCCTCTACAAGGGAAATACAACCTCCCTATTCCCAAAATCAGAACATACTAATCACCCAACATGCCATGGGTGCATTTTTTACTGGGGCATTTGTCTCAATCTTGGAAAGAGTACCGAGACTTTGAGATGCATCTATATGGAAAGGGTTGGATTGTATGCATTGCAACGTTTTAAATATAAGGAGCAACAAACCTTGTGAAATGAGGAAGTGTTGGTTAAAGTTAGAAAGGATAGAATCCTCTAACAATATTATCTATATGATCATGTCTAAAACATTTGCAGGAAAATGGTTTCTCTCTCTTATTCATGAAGGTTTTAAATTGTAGTTTTGTAGGAAAATGAGTGTAGGCTGATGTACTATGGAAAATCAGTGTATGACTAGGATAAGCTTAGAGCTCACATTCTTTGTCCCCCACTTGTGACTCGACTAGACACAACTTAGCGGATCTCATATTTCTTCCAAATGCTCCTAGTGGATAGGGGATCTATGAAGCCAGTATATAGTAACACCACTCCATCTCCTAGACTAGTTAAACCTCAAGAGACAATGCAACCTTTATAGGTAGGTCCATGTGGGGTTGTTGTAGGAGGGTTTGGGATAGCTAGGTCCATGTGGCATTTTGTTGGGATATATTATGCATGATTACAAACCTTCAATTATGTTTCACCCTTAATCTCTGTGAGTTATCCACTAACCACTATTAAAGAGTTATTTGAGAGCCTTATGTATATACTGTAGGTCTTAGCCAACATTATCTACCGAATTCATCAATCCAAGGTTAGCATTCCAAACAATTTTACTTGTTCCACATAGTGAGCCTCTTAGTTACCAAACATAGGTTGCATTAATGTTCCTAGGCACACATTGGATCCATTTAACTCAGTTTCAATTGCTTCTGCATGACCTCCACCTTTTATTTCTATCAAATAAGCAGACAATTTTTCCACTTTCACTTGGAAATCCTTTGGCAGTATTGTTTCCACTATAAAGGATTTGGGTTAACACCATTTACTTCTACCTTTGGGGTGCCATTTATCTTATATGAGAAACCATTTTGGGAAGAGTAGTTACTATTTTTAGAGGTGGGTGCATAAAATATGGTTGTGCTCACTTTAAAATGTTATGGCCATGCTTGGATTCACACTAAAGTGAGTGACTGAGCCACATCCATTAAATTTAATTCATTTTAATTATTGAGTGTGATGACCTTCATGTCTCTAACTAACCAACCAAATACTTTTCTTGGTATGAAAGGAATTTACCAAAGAGATATCCAATATTTGGCAGTTGAATAGAGTATATTCATATGCCCTATCATGATTATAGTTTGTTAAATATATCTAATTCTATTCCTTCTCCCAATGTTTCAAATCATGCCTGGTTTTTCAAATATAAAGATAAAAAGACAACCTCATGTTATACTCTATGGCCCCATGAATATGCTTATATCCAATGTTGTTGGGGATCATGTAGATATCCCAGTGCAAGCACTGGAACATTACCATAGGAAGTGAATAAACATTACGAATTGGAATCACAATATATCCTAACCATTTTTCCTTATGGATACTCATTATATTGATGGAAGAAGAAAATTTTCTCATCGCATGGTGGATAAGATCCACGTGAAGCACCAACTATTGGGTTGATCATCCTCTTTTGATTCTCCTTATTGCTCCACTTATACATGTATATAGGATGATCATGCTTATCTACTATATCCTTTGCATCCACACTAAGATAATTGTTGTTGATAGGTCTCATATAGCGGTACACTAATGATTTCTAAGGAATACTGATTTTTGCAATCCCATTAAGCCAATTTCTTTAGTTTTGTTCAAAATTCCTAGAAAAGGTTTATTGATTTCATAACCTTATTGATCATATATTGTGAACTTAAACAATCTATCATCCTTTTCGGATCATTATATACTCAAATTTGTGTATTGATCCTTTTTACAATTATAGAGGACTCTGTAAGTTAGGTTCCCAAATTCTTAAAGGGTGCTAGCTCAATGGAAGAGTTCCTACCTTACAAGCAGGAGGTTTGTGGTTCGATTCCTCCATGCCCTAATGATATTATAATATCAGCTAAAAACAACTAAATGAGTAACCAAAAAATAAGAGATAAGTGACCAAACAATTAGAGATAAGTGCCCAAACAAAATGACCAAAATTTGTACATAAAATTACTAAACATGACTAAATTAGTGACCAAAAAATGAGAGATGTGAAACTAGAGATTAAAAAGGATTCAACACATGATGCTAATGATGAATCCAAACATGGCATTGATATGGTAGCAAAATAATACGTGAACCTAGGAATTAAAAAGGATGCAACACGTGGTGCTAATGACGAAGCCAAACATGGCGTTGATCCGGGTAGCAAAATAAGACGTTAATTTGGATGCAAAACATGGTGCTACATAAGAAGAAAAATATGGTGCAACAATAGAATAAATATTTGGCGTCATTTTGGTAGAAAAACAGGATGCAAAAAAGGAAGCAAAAATTGGTGTAAATTTGGAAGCGAAAATTGGCACATATTTGGAAGTTAAACATGGTGCAAAATGGGATGCTAAATGGTAGCAAAATTGGATGCAATATTGGATGCTAACATGGTTCTATTAAGGATGAAAATATAGTGTTAACAGGGATGTCATTTAAGAAGCAAAAGAGGACACTTTCTAGGAAGAAAAATAGGAATTTATTTAGGAAGCAAACCTCAACGTTGTTTAGGAAGCAAAGTTGGACGCTATTTTGGAAGCAAAAAAATAGATGCTATTTTGGATATCATAAAGGATGCTATCTAGGAAGTGAAAAAAGATATTTTTTGAGATGATTTAAGTATTTTCCATGCTGTGTCCCATTTAGTTTCTAGTTTGACCATTCAATGTAAAAACAAATTACACTAAAAAGGGGAACTAAATGGGATGCTAATTACTGGATTTGTTGTAATGATCTACTATTTCACTTGCATTAGTATTGAGCTAGAAGCTTCACTAGATGGATGTGAAGAATTCCTTCCTCAATGGTGAGGTTGAGGAATAATTTTGTGGGAATATAATAAACCCACTTCATAACTTAGGATAAAATATTTAATTAATTTTGATTAATGTTCTACCCACTAGCCTAGATAGCTAGCATCCACTTGCACCATATGGTCAACAATTTCCATATATACCCCAAGAACTCTTCAATCCTAATTATGGGTTGATCCTGTCTACTTTATTAACTTCTAGAATTAGTAACGACGCTTTCCTGCATGTTCAATATTTTACTGCTTAAGTTATATCTTTTCAGTGGATAAGGTAAAAGCTAGTCAACTAGGAAACTGTTATCTTTTGTTTCCAACCCATCCTCCATTATTTTCTCTCAATATTCCAAGATTGTCATGTTTTTCAATAATAATTGATAACTCACTCATGCATTTTCTAATTCACGAAGTCCTTGACCGGTTTGGGAATTTCTTTAGCTACCTATGGGGGTTTATGATATTTAGTAAGTCTATATTTCTGAGCTTGATGAGTTGTCTCCAATACAACTCAATTTTGCGTATGAGGGATGTAATATTTATGTACACTATAATTCACCATTATTCAATGGAAGGATACACTTCAATATTCATATCTTCATTTAGGTGGTTCAATATATATTCTTCTCTCTATTTTTCCTATGTATGCTTGTGAGAATTATCTTAGTAGAAAGATCTACTTCATGTCCTTCTTATTAGAATATTTACTCATAGAATTATAGATTATATTTCTACATGGTATCATAGCACAAGGTTTTTCCAACATGCTTTTCAAACAACATGTTGTTCAATAAACATGCTTTTCAGTCGACATGTTTTTCAGCCGACATGCTGTTCTCCTCACTGCATGAAGTTACATGAAGTTTCATGGATTTCTTATTTGGATACTTTGCTGCAAAGTGAAGGGGATTCCATCCTCATATGTTACCTTTTTTTCGGGCATCAATATCAGCGCCACACTCATGGAATTCCTCCATCACCTCCAGGTGCCCGCCAGTGGCAGAAAAAAGAAAAGAAGTGGCTTGATGGTCAAGTATGCTAGTCGATGACTGGTCGACAAATTCATAGGATAAGAAGTGAAACATCTTTTCAGTTGGTAGTATCTTCAAATAGTCGATGGTATTTTCAGCTGGCAGTCTCTTCAGTTGGTACTCAGAACATCATCATAATCCCTCTGTGCAAGTAAAATTCTCAGTAATTGCTCCTCTCCATCCTGTGATAGTTTTTCAAGTGTATGGAAAACAAGAGTATTCAGACAAAGAGGAACTTCATTGTCGACTTTCTTGTGCTCTTTTCTTAACAAATGAAATAAACTGGGAATCGATCTTCCCTTTGTCGTAAGTTGTCTAAATTCCGGCTTCACGAGGTGTATTTATGCCAATAGAGCATTCCCTAAATGTTTCCATTTCTGATTGCATTGTCAGTGTCGTTGTCGATGCATAATGAGCAAGAGAGCGACGTCTAAGACCTGACCCAACTGGACCCTGAGCAGTGAATATTTGTTCATTTTTTTCATTACTAATGGGTCTAGATTCTCCAAATATAAGACCATCCTGACCAAGAGCGAAGAAATTATCTACTACACCTTCAACAACCCAATTTTTCGCCTGCAAAAGGTTCAGCACCTCAACATTTGTGAGTCCCGTGATTTCAATAAATTGAGGAACCTTGCGTACCTGGTCTGCCATGGATTTTACTTGGAAATAACTCTAAATATTTGATGGGAGTATCAATAGAGATAGATATGCGTCTAATGAAAAGAACTCCCATGCAATTATTTGCAGGGTGGAGGGACTGCGAGATAGATTTTAGTCTAGTGCAAGGAACCCCCACTCTTCTATTCTCTTCTTGAAATAAATGGGCGATGAGGAAGCTGAATTGTAAGAAGAATAAGTCTAACAGAAGAAGGCGATGTCTCCTGTATATCCTCCTTTTTCCTTTTCATTTATTTTTGGTCCATACAAACATGACGATATTATTAATTATTTCGCCTGTTTCAGAGATTGTAATTAGAAGAGAGATGGTGGATATCTAGGGGCTTCTATTGATTCCTGCCGCTTCTGTGGTGGGAGCTCTTGTAGCTTCCACACAAACAATAAATCAAATCCATTCTTTTATATACAGGCAGCAGGTCTCCCTGGCTTCCATGATAGCCAGAACTAGGTGATTTTTATTTGCATAATCCAGCAGTGCAATGCACAGAAGCAACATCACCCAAAAACATATCACTTCTTTTTCGATATCACTCTTTAATCTTTTCCTTACAGATCTCATGTGCATATTATAATTTCCTTAAGGTTCAAGCCATCCCCACTCGCTGTTGATGTCACCCAGCCGAGTGAAAGAGGAAATGATGCCAAATGTTGAAAGCTAGGATTTCACATCACATTTAGGCCTATAGTAAATCGCTCATACAAAACCATTAAAGACAAGTATTTGGGAAGGGATGTCCAATCCAACTTTGTATTCATCTTTGATAACTATTTATACATCATGAGAGAGGTTGGAGCAGTTGTACCCGCTCTAACTACTCATTTGTTAATGTTACATTTATCTCTTTAAACTATATAATTATACAAATATGATGACATTTAGGTGGTCAAGTGGACCCCTCTACACAAATTCAACATAGTTGAGGAGCTATCTGTTCTCTCTATTTTAGTGCATCTAGTCTCCTATTCCTCTATGAAGAAGAGATTGATTTTAAGCTTACAAGATTCTCTCCTCATTTTATTTGTGTAGGTTGTAGAGAGTTTCTCCTTGAGCGCATCACCATCTCCGTATGTACTTTTCGTCAGCAATGATCCTAACTCCCTTCAACTATCATGAACGTAAATCCAAAATTGGAATTATATTGTGTAGTAAGGGACTATATGTTGATGAAATCGTCATTGATTCTAACATGGTCTTGATGTCATTGATGTCACTATTTTGTTGAAGATGTTGAAGACCCAGCTAATGATGCAGAAGACCCTAGAGATGGTCTTGAAGCCCTGGTAGATGTTGAGAAGCCCATGATGCCTCCTGCTTGATGAAGATGCCCCTGGAACCTTGAAGAAATGGTGAAGGAAATAAGGTTCATTTGTATGATGTAGCATGATGTCCTTCAAGCACTTGAGGTTGATAACCCTAGATGATGCTCTTGCACATGATATGTGTATGGAAGCCCTAGTGGCTTAATGGAAAGTTGACATAAGCACTTGAGGTTGTTGATGATATATGGTTCTATTTATGATCATGGAGGTGGAGCCCATGGACATTTTTGAAGAAGACTTTAAGATGTAAAGAAGCCCTTTATGTTGATGACCCAAGCCACTTGAAGTTTAAAATAGTCAAAGTAAATGGTGAAGTCAGCCCAGTCAAAAGGATAATAAATAAATAAAAAATAATAATAACATTCTTAAGGTGTCCCTAATGTGGTTTGAAGAAGTTTTTTTTTTAAACATAATTACATTACAAATGGGGTGAGGTGAAATAAAAAAGGGTGATTTAAAATAAAATAATAATTAAAAATTAAAATACCAAAAATATACATTCCTTATTCTATGGATATGGACAACCTCAAAGGTGTATATATTTTCAAGTATTCTCTCACTCCATGTGTATCCAAGGAATTTCAAGGTGAAGAAGCCATAGCTAGACTGAGGAAGAGTACACATGAAATTTTTTTTGGCTGAGGAAATTCTCGTGGGTTCTGAATAAAAATTTCATGGGAGCAGTAGAGGTCGTGGGTTCTGAATAAAAATTTTGTGGCATTGTAGGAGGCCATGGCTTCCATCTTTGATTGATTTCTTGTGTGTTGGGGTCTATTCTCCAAGGAGAAATTGTGGATCTGCTTCCTCGGCAATGAATCTCCAAGTCTGGGCAAGTAAAGACTCACGTGGATGTCCTTGGGTGTTGAATTGGTTGGATGGGCAGCACACTTACCTTCTGAACAACCATAAATGCATGGAGGACTCCTGCCTATGCATCTAGTCTATATATATATTCTGTAGCAGCAAATACCCTTGTTAATCAATAACTACAGCAAGAAAAGTCACATATTTGGTGTCTGGGAATAGCTATACAATCCAGATCTGCTTTTGGGTGTTTCCAGTGGTATCATATGGTGGACGTTTGGCCGTGTTATAGAGGTTATCGCTACCTTGTTTGCTGAAGAAATGGATATCTTATTGTCTACTGGTTCATAAGGGATATTTTTATTGTCTTCTGGTTCATATGTTCTTCAAGCTGGGAACAACTATTTGTCTTAACCTTCAATATCCATTTCCAAACTCTTGCTGGGTTTAGCCATAAGCCACTTTAGGCATTTCATATTGGCTGTTAACATCAAACAAGTAATAAAAGAAGAAAAAGGGAATTGCTTGGCATTCATTGTCATTATTCACTTTTGAGATTTGGGATTTGAGAGCTCGGTGAGCTTCTTGGGTGTTGAGGACTCTCCATCCTAGCCAAAACTGAGTGTAAATCAACCAGATCTATTATTCGTGTGTCTTTTCGAAGGAGTTTGTGGAGTTGTTGAGAAAAGGAAAAAATCGAGTTTCTTGCAGGCTATAGCTAGGCACTTCTTCTTTGTGGTTTCCAGTGAGGGTGTATTTCCCTTGGAAGTATGAGTACAAGGGCGCTTTAAATACTGGCATCATCATTTACAGAGCAAGGGCACATTCATCAATTGTTGGGGCAGCAATCATCCATCCATTCTTGAGGCAGCAATCCCCTTCCTAACAATTGCATGGGTATTTACTGAACTTGTGGTCATCATTATCGGTCATATTCCAATGAATAAGACAGTGATTCAGTGTTTGTTGTAGTGTATTGACCCCATGGGCAGCAATTTATCAGTTTAAGCAATGATCTATTGACTGGGAGGTTCGATCAAACTTTGAGGAAGGAAGGTTATCCATTCAAAGCCACAGTGATCTCTATTCATAATTCCAAGTGTTCACTACAGCTGCTTCAGACATCATCTATCCTATATCAGCTCTGTTTAAGTGGGTATTGCAGAGATTTGTCTGTTGAGGGAGTGATCACTACGCCTGTGACATTGCATTATACTGCTGGGCATTTTCTTATTGTTTGGACGAGTTACTTGGACAAGGCGTGTTCTTACTGCTGGGATGATATCTTATTGCATGCAAGTCATAGAATTCTCTAGAATCAAGATAAGCCAAACAATGGCATCTACACCAGGGGGTTGTTCATTCAAATATCTATGAGCTGCACTATACAAATATATCAGATCTGCAATCCTGTTCCAGGAAAAAGAAGATAGACATACACACTATCTAAACATCAGTAAGGAGTCCGATTTTGTTTGCAGCAGCAGAACATGAACAGTTTGGATGATATATGACAGCCCTAGAAGTTGACAGTGATGCTTGAGTGACTTGTTTGGACAGTGAAGTATAATGATGCATATATGGTACAGTATTGCAAAGTCTTAGCAGCTACATGAGCACCTTGAATTGTTTGTATAAGAATTGATGTACTGTGATGAAGAATGCAGTGACAGGTATACAGTATGTATGTGTAGTTTATAAATAGTGATATGATGTTGATAATGACGATGTATAATGGACAGAGGTCTGTACTAAATGGTTGACTGAAAAGTGATGACATGAGTTGTGCCTTGAACACCTTAATGCGTATCTCATGATGTTCCAGACCTTCTTGGAACCTTGAAGATATGCTTTGATGGTCTATGAAGATTGAAACTGATATCTTACACAGTCAATGCATGATGGTTTAACTATTTTCTTTAAGGCAACCATTTGAAGATTGATTAAGACTTGACCAGCAGAGAGATGAGCAGATTGACCAGAAGTAGATTTTTCAGTAGTGGTTGACAAGCTGGAGATTAATGCGCTGTGTTGACCAGCATAAGAAGTACTGATCACAGGTTAATGAGCAGAGATTGACCAGAGATTCATGAGCAGAAATGAGCAGTGGTACAGCAAAGTTGATGATGAGCATATGAGTATAGGCTGAGATAGTTGGCAGCATATTGAAGAGACAAGTGATGAAATAATGTAACAATGACCTTTAATTGTAAATGCAAGCTTGAATTGCTTTTGAGGTTAGGATACCTCAAACCCTTCTTAACAGGGTCTAAGAAAACCAGGCAGGGTCCTGGATGTAGAGTAGGTGCTCTATGTATCAGTAGGTGCTGATTTTGCCTAATGGTTGTAGCCGCACCAAAATAATACAAAAAGATTACAAAATTATATTGTGTTGTGTTCTTTTGTGTTATGGTTCCTGATGATCTAAATGCTTATGCTATGTGAATGATGATATGAAAGATATTTATGAAATGTTTATGTGATTGGTAGATTGATGACTTGACAGTTATCTGTGTCAAGCTAAGAAAAGGTTTAAAATTGGCTCTACACTGATTCACCCCCCCTCTCAGTGTCTACACTATATAGAGTTTCTTTGGAATTGGAGAATGAACCAAATTCTGTGGTTGAGAAATATAAGTGGCATAATATTTTGGATGAAGCTATGGATTTATTTGTCTCTCTATTTATCCTCATCTACTCTTTCATCTAGATGGTTTGATCACTCCAAACCAAGTATGGACCAAACTTGTGTCTCTCTTTGGAGTTCAAGATGAGTTAAGAGCGCATCAATTGGAGATTGAGTTATTCTCAAGGATTCTAATCAATTTTAATTCCAATGAAGGATTCTTCACCAAATTCAAGTCACTTGTTCTAATTCTCAAGCATTGTGGGATCAAGAAGAAATATTATCAATCAATCCTTTCCATTCTCTCAGAATTGGGTCTTGAATACTCAGTTTTTGTGTCTACTTTTCATGCTACTAGGTGTTGTAGAGGAAAGTTTCCTATGCATAGGGTTTAAGAGGCCATCAACGTATTGGGGCTAGAAGAGAGATGCATATAGTTATGAAAAAATATATAAAAAAGATTCAGAGATTAGTATGGTTCATACCTTGACAAACAAAGTTTGATCCAAGCAGCCCTTCAATCCTCCTCTTGCTCCTCTTGCTCCAAGATACATACAAAATGAATTATACCTTCCTCAAAACAATATGACCACATGTAAAACAATGATAATCAAAGTAATATGAAATCCTAATCTGATTAACATAAGCATATGATCATAAACAGAGATTCAATCACACATTGAACAATGAATTGGGAAAAAGAAGGACATCACATCTTTATTAATCATGAAAATAAGTACAAGTATACCTTCTCTTCAATTTTGGAACTTCATGAAACCTTGATATGGTTTTGTTGCTTCTCTTCTCTAAGTAACTCAGCCTCCAATCTCTACAACATAAGGAGATAGCTTCTAGGGAAAAGGTAGGGGGAAGACGGTCCCGATTCCTCCAGCATAACAATGAAAATGTTCAAATACCTTCTCATGGACCTCTCTACCTCTATTTATATGTTTCAAAAGAGATAGGGTCAAAGAAAAAGTAGTTACAACTGAAGGAGTCAGTTGCATAAACAACCAAACTACCCAAAATTTGAGAAACATCCATTTTTGATATGTACAGGAAACATTTGCGGGCTACAGTGATAATAGTTGTGTACATACATGGGTTTCAGTGAAAATAGGTACATACACAAAGGGATTCATGAGTTTCAATTTCAATTGTAGTGTACACAAAATGGATATGTGGGTACCATGTAGAACAAGTCACATGTACAAATTGGAATATGCGGGTACCATATATGACAATTCATGTATAGGTCAAAGATGCTCATTTTAAGGGTACTTATCGGCATTTTCAAAATTCGGTGTCTTCTGGAAATTTTTATCTGACTAATATAAATTTCCAAAATTACAAAGAAGATGTCAAGTAGAGTTACAAAAATCCAGATATGGATCCTCCAATATAGGTGTTTTTTCAATGACTTTCATGAAGTGTCTTCATGGAAATGTCGACATGCCACAGAATCATAGGAAAGTGGTCACAGGAAGAGATGTGTCATTTTCAGCTATAACAGATGCCCCCTAATGTATGAGGTTATAGGGGAATATGATAGCCAAAATACATTAGAAAGGAAACAACTGAGTATGGAGAGAGCATAGAATCCAAGATTGAAAGGCTCGAACAGAGGTACCTGAAAGAGAGATAAATGTCAGACGAAACTAATCTCTGGGACATGCAATTCCATATACAAATTATCATCATAAGGATACAGGAAGATCCAACATGTGTATAAATGATGCAACTATCATGGTCGCTCAATATGCAAAAAGGCACCATATAAAATCTAAAGGAGTCATGGCCATAAATGAACAAGATGGATCCATGCTCAACAATCGAGCATAACCACAAAAATACAAGGTGGATCTATGTCTTAGGAAAATGTCATATGAGCTATGACAAGGTCTTGCACAACTCAGGAAATAGAAAAAGATGACGATTCTACTATCGGCCCAACGTCTTCAATCCAAACCACCCAAAAGGTATGAATCCTAATCATGTGAATAAAGGAGAAGAAGTCGAACATGGAGGAAACCATTTGATTACCGGTCAATGATGAGAACTGTTAACAAATGCGAGGGAAAACCACCATTAATGAAAATGGTCCCCAAGGTACATAGTACATTCTAACAAGTGTGAATACAAGGACTTGAAGTTGAACACTTGAAGAATCCATTGAATAGGAGACAGTAAGGTATTCCCACTACCCAATAGCAAGGGAAATCACCACTGATGACTGCAATCCCCAAGCTATTTTCATAATCTCTAAATCTCATTCCTAGAGAAAGAGGTATTGCAGTCAATATTAAGAGATCCGTTGGAAGGAAGGAATTAAGGAATCCTTCATCATCCAACATGAGGTAAGTCAAAGAGTAATTGGATCTGGAACTGGTACTTAATTTCAAACAAGAACTATCGAAGGCATGATGTAATGAATAGATACCAAGGAATGACCGACACAAAAGGTCAAGGAAATTAGAGAATGGTAGAAAAAGGTTTATCCTTGAACATTGAGCATGAAATAAAAGTCAATTAGGAATCGTTTGACACAAAGGGACCATCAACACAAATCTGCAATGTAGGAGATATTGATATATTCTCCATATAATTGGAAAGGAAGCCCACTGCAGGAGTAATAAACTATGAATCGGGATAAAATCAAAATCTGAGACCCAGCTGTTGATAGACTCAAAATTGGTGCTTTGTTTAAGGAGACAATACTTGCTTCCATGATGTAAAATAAATGTGAATGAACTTCCCCTTCCCTCTTTCTTGTAAAGGTTTAACGATTCCAAGAAAGAAAAATTGGGAGCTTCTTCATTTTTGGAAAGCTCAAAGAAGAGACAAAAGAATGCTTGATAAAGCACTGATTCGTGGATTTTACAAGGTTGAATTAGCGAATGCTCAACGGTGCTTTGATAGTTTTGAGAGTCTGAAAACTCCAAAGAAGACTTTGGGGGGGTGTTTTTTCATAATTTTAGTCTCCTAAGTCTGAAAAAGTGTAAAACAATACATAGGAGAACTCTCTTATCCTAGGTGAACTAAGGTATGATTTTTTCGTAGTTAGTCGAGAAGGTCCGAAAAAGGGGTAAAATATCACCAGAACAATGCACCTTCAGAAGCGATCTGTAGCCTGAGTTTAACGAGTGTGAAGGAAGGAAAGATCACTCAAAAAGATCCATTTGATTACGAAAAATGGGGATTACAACTGTAAACTTGATGCTTTGTTCTTTAGGTTTTAGTGATCATGACAAAGACATAAAGTTCGCTTGGAATCTTTTTCATGTTTAGGTCCAGAGCACAAAAAAGAGAAAAATAAGCTCAAAAAGGTTCCTCTTTCATAAATTTATTCCTCTAGGTACGGAAAAGAGACAAACCTATGCCTGAAGATACTCTTCTATCATCCAAAAAAATAGAGTATTCATTTTTCCTAAGTAATCCATAAGGCCGAAAAAAGGGGTAAACTTATACCTATGCAGATGATTTTTCAATTTACCTTAACGATTCTGAACAAATAAGTTAACTTGAAAATCTAGTCAAATTTAATGAGTCAGACCAGGGCTTAAAGATAACTCCATATCTTTCCCATGAATTTTTAACGAGTCCAAAAAAGTCAAATCGCGACCTCCTTATTGTTTTTAGAGAGCTCGAAGGAGAGATAGAAAGAATGCTCTAAATGCAAGGAGACGAGTGTTAGAGGAAGGTGAAACTAGTTCTAAGGGTGAGGAACAAACCTATGCATAATGTACGGAACATGAGTAGGATAAAGAAACTCAAGGAACGTCTCCTCAAGGAAAAGGGTGTCAAGTTGCAAAGGAAAAATGGTACAAGGCTGAGTGATGAAGAGAGCAAAGATGAGGGCTTATACAATGATCTAAAAGCATGGAAGATGAAATCAGGCTCATAAGTGTGATCAGGATACATGCAAATGCAGTTACTATTTGAACAACAAGGGGAGGTTAATAAACAGTTTTTTATCCAACTACAAATCCTATCTCCAAGAAACAACAACATCAGAATCACATTTACAAGAAAAGATCCGATGCAGGTCACTTTTGAAGAAACACATGCAACTTTGCTATATTCTACAAAAGGTGTATTCAAGGTAGAATTAAGCAAATAATATTATATAGTGCCAATATTCAAGGGTTTACAATTAGTAAAATCAAAATCGTAAGAAAAGAAAAGATCAACAAAGGAGATAGAGTCTGTAGGAACAAACTCAGTATCACAGGAGTTGAAAAATTCATAAGAAAAATAAAACTCATCAGGATCACTGACTTGCTGTTCGAAGGGATGTCCAAAAAATCAAAAAGACCAACATAAGACGACCGATCCATGGGAAGATCAGGCTTACTAAGAAAATCAGGGTTAGACTTAGTCACAACTGAACCAACATCTTAAAGAAGGTCAGATTGTATCAAATACTCTAGGAAGACTTCATCCGAAGGAAGGAGATCATCTGAGATAGGACACATGTCTAAAATTTCAAATGGATCAAGAGGGTGGAGAGTGGGCTCTACAGTCTATATAGGATGAATCAATTGGTCAAATTCTAGGATCGAGTCCTGAGAAGGTAAGCATGAAAACAGAGTCTGCTTCTCAGTAGCAATTGAACACAAAGGATATGAGGTCACATAGATCACCCATGGTGGGGTCGTGTCTATAGAAACACTGGGAATTAATAAAGGAAAGACCTAGTCTCTAGTTTGGTCAGTAGAGGGATCAAGAAAATCCAACCAATCAATAGTGACAATTTATTTGCCATGATTAAAGTAGATGACACGAAATAATGTTGACACCACAACCTACATGGAATAAATATAATCACTTCTGAGGAGTATATCGAATTCCAAGGGGTTTTCTATCACCATGAATTCAACTAAGATGGTCTTCCCACCCAAATTAATAGGCATATTAGAAAGAATTCCCAAGGCTATACTAGTTCTTCTATCAAATGCCAATAACTAACTAGCAATCGACACAAGGCTGGGAGATCCCATGCATCGCCAAGCATGAGCAGACAAGATACTAACTAAGGTTCCTTCATCAAAAATACAATGACAAATCATGTATTGTTCAACTTTGACCTTTATCTAGAAAGGTCCATCAGAAGGGAGGCCCGGCTCAACTAGGCTATCCCAATCAAAGGAAGCAATCTGAGAGCTTGGTGGGGGTTCATCCGAAGCGAGTTCAATGCCCCCTTATTCAGTAAGTTCTGAATAGGCAGTGAAGACAATGTGACTAGTAGATACTTCACTCTCTAAAGGAAGAGTGGTATTGATTGATAATGGAATCAATTAAATCGCTTCATGAAAGTCACTCTCTGAAGGGAGAGTGGGATTGACCAAAGATTAAATTGGTTCAATCACATAAGGATCACTCTATGAAAGAAGAGTGGGGTGAACCAAATACTGGAAAGGTTTGACCACTAGATTAACCAAAGGTTGAGTAGGTGGTTAAGAAACTATAAGTTTTTCAGTAGAAGAAAATTATTGACTCTCATACCACACTCTGTGTACCTCTACGATAGCAGGGAAATGGTGAGTAAGATTATCTCCCTCACATAGTTTAGAAGGGAACTTAAGTTTTCCTTTTGAATGACTAGTTTTCTCAATGGTGTCAACATGAATAGCAGTGGCTAACTATTTTCTCTTAGCATGACCTACAGAGGCTAAGAGTTTTCCCCCAGCATGACCACTAGAGGCTGGGTGACTCGGTCCAACCTGACTAAGAGAGGATGGTAGTTGAGAGACTTTAGGATGTTCAGAAATGGGATGATGTTGGAACCAAGCTCTTTGTACCTCTGCGATGGAAAGGCATAGATAAGTAAGGTGGAATCCATCACAAATCTTACAAGGAAACTTGGGCTTGTTTTTTGAATGGTTAGTCTTTTCAATAGTGTCAACATGACTTGTAGCGGCTGACTTTTTTCCCTTAACATGAACCTGAGGCTGAGAGACTGAGTCCAACATGAACTATAGAGGTTGAATGAGAAAAATAAACATGCTTCATAGAGGTTGAGTGTATGCCCCCAGCATGACCTTCAGAGGCTGGGTGGATGGATCCAATATGACCTACAGAGGTTGGAAAATGTTTCCCAGCATGACCTACAAAGGCTGGGTAACTGGATCCAACATGACCGGCATAGGTTTGATGGGGAGGTTCAACTTGATCTACAAAGGTTGAATGGGTTCCCTCAGCATGAACTACAGAGGATGACTGACTAGATCCAACATGACCTAGAAATGTTGGAAGGATCCCACCATCATGATAAAAAAAGGTTGAATGGTGAAGATGAACTTGACTTGCAGAGGATGAGTGCTTAGATCCAACGGGACCTACAAAGGTTGGATGGGTGGCCCCAACATGAACTATAGAGGCTAGATGGTGAGGTTCAACTTGACCTATAGAGGTTGAATAGGCTCTCACATGCTTATGCATCTTCTTCATATTCTTCCTTCTTTTACTCCTTTTAGACTACTGGTTACTAGTATCATTACTTTGATCGCATGAGGTAGAAGGAAGAGGAGAAGCAGCTATAGGTGAAGGGGAAGATTTTTTTTGTTCCCTTGATATAAGGAGCTTACTTGAGAAGCATTAGGATCATTCAATATAGTTGGAGTGGAAAACAACCACACTATTATCCCTAGGGTGAATCCAGGTAGATTCAAGGTGGCCATCAAAGGAACACCAACATTCCCTGTGAGAGGAATAGTACAAGGAGTTTCGAGCATGGGGATCTCTTGGTTGGTGTTCAAAGGGGGTTTATCCATAGTTTCAAACAATAAGAAAAAGTACGAGGTTGACATGAAACCAACAATACAAAGAACACACCCCTAGAAAAAAACCTAAGTATCAAGCCAAGAAAACAAAGATTCCTTCCAAAGGAAAGTCTGGGATGATGAGTGCCCAGAACTAACTAGTGAAGGAAGGAGAGTAGTTACTTGGAATCTCGTGAAGAGGCCTCTAGGTTCAAGTTCTAGAATCACCCAAACACCCTCTCAGATTGTCTATCGAGGTTACCTTCCAAGTCTACCCTAGGTGCACTGGAAATATCCTTCCAATTCCACCCGTGTAAGATCCTAGCAGACAAGATACTACAACTACCAAAATCGTGGAGAAAGTCCGACAGAATAGTCATCATTCCAACTGAATTCAATTCCTCTATTCACATTCATAGGAATGTACTTGTATACCTTAGGAATCATTGAAATCAATGGTCATATCACTCGCACATATTAATAGTATACATCAACGATAATCCAATGGTTTCTACCATGTTCGACATGAGGACATCTATCTATTCACATGGTTATAATCATATCATTTGGTATTGGAATGAAGACCCTAAGTGGTTAGGTATTCATTTGAATAGGTTCATATCCTCAAGCTGCGATGGAGTATTGTTTGAAGTTATGACATGGATCCACATTGTATGCTTGGTGGATGTGTCCAATGTCAAGTATGGATAACATGGATCTACTTTGTATGTTCCATAGCCATGTTCCATTTTATTTTTGTTGATCATGGTTCTACAATATTTCCTTGGTATCCATGACATCGTCATCGTCCATGGATATGCAGTGTATTGGTCTGCAAACATGATTGAGTTAGATAGTTGGTCAGTAATCTCGCATCAAATGTAGAATCATCTGTATTTTTCCTATGATATCTGATTGAGATATAGCAAATTGTTTTACCTATCACATCACTTTAGCTTCATACTTTGCGGGGTGTTCTGCTACACCTAGAATTTGTATTAGTGATTCAATCCCTCAAAATCCTTGGCCAAGAACCCTTTTGGGTCCTTAGTGGTTATTCCTAGCTTATACAATGCACTTTTCTTTCTGACACAAAGTTCTAGCTAACCCTGACACTTGTTTCACATTGGCAGAAGGATATGGTGGCGCCCTTTCCTTTACTATAAGGTGTTCTAGCGCACTTACCCCTATTGCAAGGAGTGTCAACAAGCCTAAGAAGGAAAAAATATAATTTTTGAGAATATTCCAACCAAAATTCCTCGTTAAAGATGATCCTATCAACTTGGGAGAGTTGGTACTCAACCTCCTAGTGCATAGGGATCATTCCTTACCTTCCTCCCAAATTATCTCAACCCATTTGGGCCTCTTTTGGCCTATAAATGCAAGCTACTTGGATCATGTAGGGGAGATATCAAGAGAGTATCCTTATGTTGTTATATTGAAGTTTTGTATAGGAGGAAAAGAGAGAGAGAGTTTGTGATCAAGAGCTTGCATAGTTGAGAGTTGTGTGAATGTGGCAAATGCCTTGTGTAGACAAAGCTATTAACATCAAGGATTTGGTTGTATATTTCTATTTTCATCTTTAATAAAAAAGTGTTTCCCCTTTCCCATATATGATTTATGTTAATATTGATCATTTATTATTAGTTTCCTTGATCACTAATATAGATTCTTGATTTATCTTGTTACTCTCATCCTTGTCCTTATTTTTTGTGTCCTTTGCAGGTATAATAGATCGCACTAGTATCGATAAACAAGGACAATCTTCCAAATATGAGGTAAAGAGAGTTATTTATTCAAGTAGATCAGTCATATAGGGAGAGGATATATTGTTGTGTATTCTTGTTTAAGACTTGCACCATGCAAGCTAGAGGAACAATCTGTGTCCACACTGATTCAAATATTCCAAGTAACATAACCTTTTTCACCATGGTTATGCTAAATACATAAAAGAAGTCTCTCTGCCCCTTTTAGCTTGGAGAGCTATCCTTTGTACACTTTTATCCTTTTTTCATACTTATGAGACTACATTATGAAAAAGATACCCCCTGTATTCTTCTTCATATTTTTAGATTCTCTAAACATGAAAACACCATTAAGCATTTGTCGTCTTGGGCTTGACAAAAATCCATGAGATAGTATCATACTAAGCATAATTATATCCCTTATTTAATATCTTTAAACGGCAAAGAAGTACCAAACGATGCCTTTACATGGCCAGATATGTCTCATATAATATCCCATTAATATTCCTTGCCATTGGGTCTCCTTTTTTTAGAGTACTCTATGATGAGTCTACCTTGGATCCCTCAGATATCACTGATCAAGTTACTTCCCCCAGTATTTCCCATTGCACTCCTCTCCCTGGTTCCACATCTATAATTCCATCCCCATAATTCAGTGTCATCTACTTCCAAGTCATCCCTATTGTTATACTATGAATAAAGGATGTTTGAGTCCCCTGTACTCCCCTGCCCATGTTCCCCATGCAGTGCCTCAATCCCATTATTGTTTCATATATTTGGTTGTCCCCCTCATGCTTCTATCAAAGAAACCTTGTTTCCTTGGTACATGTAGGTCTCTCTTAGTGTCTAAGTTAACTCATATATTCCAAAGGATAGACCCAAATGTCTCTATATCTTGGTTTCATCCACCTCATTGATGAGTTCCTTGGACCACTTGAAAGGAGTCATCATAGCCTTTCGGGTTTTTTGTGTCTCACGTGCTCGACTTCAAGTCCATCATCCCACCATTGATATTTGTACAGGGTATTAGTTCCTTCATTATTTTGGTTGAAGACCCCAATTCCCACTCGAATCTATCACATTGGTGAGTCTATTTTGGGGACCCATACAGTTTCATGTCCCTTGTGATTTATGGGTTGTGTTGGAAGCAATGTTTAGAATCCCCTCAGTGTCATGCTTTCATGTATCTATAGTATTTGATGTTGTTTATTGTACCTTAGAGATATGAATCTTAGTCATTGAGTCCACAGAGTTGTGTACACCTCCAGATTCAGTAGAGCATAAGTTTTTGTGATATTGCATTCCATGAGAATGTCATTGTTCATATGTACCAGTTATTCATATCACTATATGTACTGAGCCTCCCATTGAGGAAACCATTATGTACTTCCAATTTTATGTATTGATTGCTTCTCATTGTTTGAGCATTGATCCATATTTGTATATTGAGACATTTATACAAGCATGGGTATGTCTGCCTCATCCATATATATGTCTGATATTATATGTACCTCATCCATTTTTTATAAGTAATACAAATCCAAAGACACTACAGTTCAAATAAGAAAACTCCGACTCTTCTATGGTTCCCTCTAATTTCTCCAACATTGTCACCATTTCTCCCTTGATCCTATGATGTCTGTTGGCTATACGATGAGCTCTTTCCCTCACACATTAGGGGGAAAATGTTAACACCAAAAATTGTTCTTATAGCTCTCTATATTCCAAACCATGATTATACATCATAATCCCATCATTATTCCCTTCATTTTGACCTTCACAACTAAATTCCACCAAAATTGGTCCAAAACATCATTATTAATCCCCCCATAAATACATGGAGGTTGAGCATTTATTGCAACATGACCTCACTCTCTCCAAAAAGGACCAAAAAACCATAAAATAAGAACGGGTCAAAAACCATGGACAAATACCATGCACAATAAAATACCACAGGTCAAAAAACCTTGGATCATCCTATAAATACATTGTGAAGGTCTCCCTACAACAACTTTACATTCCAGAAACTTTTGAATTTTTGACATTCCTTAATTCCTTTTAAGCCATCATCACCTTTCACCATACTATTCCATGTTGCATGTCGAGTTCTCTCTGTGTAACACTTGATCCCTTTCCTAGTGACAACCCCTTGTTGGAGATAAATGAAGACTAGGATTGTGGGATCCTACGGACCATTTCCTCATATTCCTACAGTGGCCCAAGTGAAAGGTATTTCTTTATTTTATTTTATTGTATTAGTTAGATAAAAGTATAAAGTTATTATTATTGCTTGTTGTAAGTCGAGGTTGATAAATCCCCTACACCATGAACTATACCCTTAGATCCAACTGCTCTAGGGTAGGTTCGTTTGCACGTAGTGGGGGATAAATCCCCATTACAGGAAGACATGACCATGAAATTCAAAAAAACTTTTAGTTTTGAGGATGATATTCCAATAGTGGATACAACTCTACAAGTTATTATGGAGAATTTTTTTGAAGAAGTTCCTTTACCTATATACAACATGACATATTGGGATGCAACATTTCAACAAGCATAAGAGTGATATAACATTTTTGGAGATCAAGAAGGCGATGAATAGAGGGACCTGCATATACAAGAGATAGAGGGTAGTCATAACATAGAAGGACCTAAGGTAGAATCTGCTAATTTTGTACATCCCATGAATACTATAAAAGTAAATATTGGTTCATATGGGAACCCTAAGTTCACCAATATAGGATACTGTTGGGATGATGAAATAGTTCAAAAAATTACTGATTTATTTCATGAGTATTAGGATTTACTACCCACCAAGTTCTCAAAAATGAAGGGTATTTCTAGAAACTTAGTAGAGATTAAAACTCTACTTAAGTTTGGTGTGAAGCCTATTAAGCAGAGACCCTATAGATTAAATCCAAGATATCAATATAATGTGAAGGATGAAATTAATAGGATGTTGGATGCAAGAATCATTGAACCTGTTTAAGGGTCGAGGTGGATTAGCCATTTGGTGTTCTAGGATAAGAAGACATTGGGCCATTGGGATTTGTATTGATCTAATAAATATAAATGATGCATGCTTACATGATCCATTCCCCGCACCTTTTACATATGAGGTACTAGAGAACATTGATGGACATTAATCCTACTCATTTACTGATGGGTTTTCCATATATCATCATATTAAGAGTGCCAACGAAGATTTATATAATACTATCCTTGTAATAAAGTAGGGATACCATAGTATATAGTGATGCCATTTAGGTTGAAGAATGGCCCTGCTATTTTTTTCCAGGATAGTTGTTGTGACTTTCAAGGGATTTATTCATAAGTTTTTAGAGGTACACTTCGACGACTAGACAATTTTTTTTTTGCTAAAGAATCATATTGAGAATATGAGATTGATGTTGGATCGATGCAGACAATGCCAAATCTAATTAAATCTAAACAAATG
>LPNX010922839.1:16532-136470 GCA_001517045.1 Pseudotsuga menziesii | reverse complement strand
CTTTGTGTTATTCCCAAGCTTGCATTTTGCTTGTGATATTGCTATCGAGAGATGGAGGATTGAAATGGTGGAGGCCCAAGTAGGGGACTCAGTTTCTCCGATTCGCAGTCGTGCCACCAGAGGTTGTCACTATTGTAATCTCTATTTTATATCAATAGAAATATCTTTTCCTAGTCAATAATGTGTATTTAAATGAGTATTTGATCCATGGATGCTTTTAAATGCTTATATGCTATTGATTATATATGCTAGAGTAGGTCAAACACAATTATATATAGAATTCTTGTCTTGTTTGCTGAATGTTGAGGAAGCAAATCGCCAATACAAGGGGTTCTAGGGGGGGGAAATGACTAGTTTGGGATCCTGCCCCTGGTGGGGGTTCGAGGGTAGCACCCCATAGTGAAAATTTAGGAAAAAATGCCCTGTGAAATGTTTTAATTTCAAGTCATGACTTGGTCAATAATG
Organism: Pseudotsuga menziesii; assembly: GCA_001517045.1. Classification (NCBI taxonomy): domain Eukaryota; kingdom Viridiplantae; phylum Streptophyta; class Pinopsida; order Pinales; family Pinaceae; genus Pseudotsuga; species Pseudotsuga menziesii. Next base: position 136,005 of record LPNX010922839.1, on the reverse strand, counting down.
GGGGATTTGTAGGTCCATGTTTTGGGAATCCAGAGTATTTTCCAATAGTATTCCTTATATAAAATGAAGGAATTGTAATACACTTGTGTATTTTATTGTGTCATTGTAAAACAATCTTTGTGATTATGTGAAATATATTGTGAGACAATGGAGAGGAAGTAGAACAGGTGTGCTGTAAGTTGTATCCATTCATTTTGTTTTATTGTGTCATTGTAAAACAATCTTTGTGATTATGTGAAATATATTGTGAGACAATGGAGAGGAAGTAGAACAGGTGTGATGTAAGTTGTATCCATTCATTTTGTTGGACAGTATAATAATAAGATGACTATAAATGTATTTGTGGATTTATCCCATATTGGGTGAACCACGTTATATTGGTGTTTGTCTTGTAATATGTTTTAATATTTGCATCTTGGTTATTGTTTACTATTATTTCTATGTGATTCCACTTTATAATAATTGGTATCAAAGCCAAAAGGTTTATTTGGCTAGTAAACACGCAGGAAATAAGGGTTCCTGGTTCGAGTGGGAGCAATGGAAGAAGAAGGAAATTTTATAGTCGATAAATTTAATGAAAAAAACTACTAGTTATGGAAGATACAAATGGAGGACTATTTGTAGCAAATGGATATGTTCCTACCATTGAGCCAAAAAACAAATAGCCAACGATTACGAAGGATGAAGAATGGGCATTTCTTAATAGAAAGGAACTAGAAACAATACAATTGTGCTTGGATTTGTAGGTGGATTTCAATATTTAAAAAGAAAATACAATGGAGGGTGTGGTGAGGGTATTATCTAATATTTATGAAATACCCTCGACTTCCAACAAGGTATTTCTAATGAAGTGTTTATTTAATATGAAGATCTCAAAAGGAGGATTTGTTCCTGACCATTTAAATGAATTCAATATGGTTACTAATCAACTAAGTTCTGTAGGAGTGAAATTCGATGGTGAGGTTATGGATCTTCTAGTATTGTGATGATTTCCAGAAAGATTTAATGGCTTGGTCATGGCTGTAAGGAACTCTGTTTCTGGTTCAAACACTCTTAATTTTGATGATGTTCTTGGTGTTATTCTTATCGAGGAAATGTGAAGAAAAAGAATAGGTGAGACATCAGGTAATGTGTTGACCATGGAGAGCAGGGGAACATAAAGGGAGGGAGGAAAGAATCTAGGTTATCGCAACAATTCTAGAAAGGAAAGCTCCAAGTCTAGACTTGGAAAGGTAGAGTGTTGGAACTGTGGTAAGAGAGGAAATTTGAGGAAATACAGAAGAGATCCAAAGAAGAAAGGAGATGAAAAACATGAGTGTTATATCTGATTTTACAACACATGGTGGATCACACTTTTATGGCCTTCCTTGTACCTCTGTAGACTCTTTGGACCCCATGGACCATTTTTGTACCTTTGATGTTTCCAATATCATCCCTAAAAACATGCAATAATTTCCATAGGAGACTTTTAATCCCTTTCTCGCATATATACGCAGATTTAACCCTTAAACCCGTGTACATCGGGATGTGTGCAAAAGGCCAAATGATTTTATAGTTTTCCTTGATGTGGATCCGAATCACTTGTCTCTTGACCTTCCATATGACTTGAGATCTCTCGGATTCGACCTTCCATTACCTCATTGAAGAGATATATAAGGAACCCTTTGGATACATTGAAAGGGAAGGAATTGAAGAGAAAAAAAACTAGAGTCCATTGTTGTCGGAGCTTATACTTAAGTCTACATCCCTTTGTCCCTTGGAGCACTTTGTGTTATTCCCAAGCTTGCATTTTGCTTGTGATATTGCTATCGAGAGATGGAGGATTGAAATGGTGGAGGCCCAAGTAGGGGACTCAGTTTCTCCAATTCGCAGTCGTGCCACCAGAGGTTGTCACTATTGTAATCTCTATTTTATATCAATAGAAATATCTTTTCCTACTCAATAATGTGTATTTAAATGAGTATTTGATCCATGGATGCTTTTAAATGCTTATATGCTATTGATTATATATGCTAGAGTAGGTCAAACACAATTATATATAGAATTCTTGTCTTGTTTGTTGAATGTTGAGGAAGCAAATCGCCAATACAAGCTGGAGTGGAAAAGCTCAATGGGGATCTACATCAACCATTTGGAATAAGGTACGAATCAATATCCTTTAGTGTTAGATGTTTGGTTTCTCTTGCATATAGGAAAGGATTGATTTCTGGATTTAATATGTCTATTGTGGTACCCCAAGCCATAGGAGTTTCTCTTTGTAAAAATGAGACTACTCAAGAATCTAATGTAGCAGGTGATGTGTTACAAGATGCTTTGATTCTTGCATTAGATAATACTAGTGATCACTGGGTAGTAGATTCAGGGGCTTCATGTGATGCTACACCCCATAGGAAATTATTTCATGATTATGTTCTAGGTGATTTTGGACATTTTTTATTAGGAGATGAGGAACCATGTAAAATCATTGGAATGGTTAAGGTACAAATTAAGTTAAATAATGGAAATGAATAGTTGCTAAAATATGTAAGGCTAATTCCTGTTGTTAGCACCATTTTGGAATAATAGGTTGGAAGGGATTATATCAGTGAAATGAAGATTAAGGTCTTAAAAGTTTGTATCATATGACCTACAGAAGTGAAGAAAGGGTTCTGTAATGTTTTGAAGGGTTTATTCCTTGGTTTGAAATAAAAAATGGTGAAAATTCCTAAACACAACCTTACAAATGAACTCAGTATGAAAAATCCGCTCATGGTTATGTGGTGAAAGAAATCAAGGGTGCATATCTGTGATGGGAAAGATCAATGGTTATAAAAAATTATGCAAAGGTAAGATACATGGTCTAAATAATATTTGATATCTGTGGAATGGTGTTAACCTACAGGAAAAATCAATCATTAGATCAACAAGTGAAAATAGATCTATGGTCTTTAGAATTTTCTCTTGTGGAACATGTAAGGAGAAATAAAATCCTTGAAATGACAGAATTAGGTAGGTTCCTCATTTTTCAATGGCCATGATCAAAGGATGAAGGAGATCTACGACGGAGGTGGATTATGCTGCAAGAACTTGCATGAGGAAAGTAAGTTTCAAAATCAGTGAAATTTCTTAGAGCGCACACATTTTGATGGTGGAGATATGGAGGAGAAATAGATATACAATGGTTATTAATTCCTTTGATGCAACATGTGTGGGAAAAGAGACTTTTAAGATATGCAGAATTTGGTAGGCCTGATAATGTTGAACGATGGAGATTGAAGTGGGTTTTTAATCTATAGTTCTGAAGGATTCTGCTGGGTGAAAAATCATGGAGTAAGCCTATTGGAAGTTATCAAAATCGGGTAGGAGCCTCGGTTTCTGACGGATCAGATCAAAATCAGATCTAGATCAAAGGTCAAGACAAATTCCACTGGCTAAGGGTGCGAGGAAGAATAAATATGTCGAGATTGTGGAATGAAGTTAAAGGGCATATGAAATAGATGACACAGATTAGATCTAGGATGGATCTATGAATTGAGATCATTCTACTAGCTAAACATGCACACTTAGATTTAAAGAGAAAATTAGCGGAATTGGGTAGGTTTAGGCGAAATTCAATGGTTCAGATCAATTTGAATCCAGATCAATGGAAGATAACTGTTCTGAAAAGGAAAATTGCATGATTTTGAAGAGGGTAAAGCTTGATGAAGGAGGTGAGTAAAACGTGCAAGTAATTACTGGCCAAGATCAATTAGAGGATATATGGGGTTATTGTTCAATTCACAATTAATATTTGCGTGAAGAATAAGGGAGCTAGTATAGCGAAGAATGAAGACAGGGGTTTTAAATAGGGAGAAAAATACACGACTTAAGATGAAGGATATATGATGGATGGATGGGAGCCATTTCCATTGGGTGAGACGCAGGATGATATAAAGAGAAAAATAATATAAAAGTACATGCATGTGGAATTAGGTCATTTGTTTATTTTTTGCATTAGAAAGCGAAAGATCAAGACTGTGTAGAAGTGACTAGCTTAGATAAAATTCTTGGGACACTTATCAATAAACTAGGTAGGATTCTTATCCTCTTTGAGCAAGTATTTAAATGGATGGAGTAGGAGAGGTAGAGGCCTTGATCTCGGAATACCAGAAGATTGAAGAGTTGTTTGAAGATAAGAATTAATAAATATTTGATGCAATACTGCTAAATGGACCTATAGAAGCTATTAAAAATAAATTAAAACTTCTTAAGGACTAGTGAACAGATTCACAGTATTTACAGGCCATACTTTTAGCTTTTTCTCTATAGACCAAACCCTAAGTTGTCCTAAATTTTTTGACTGGCGTGCCACTAATTAATCCTCCTCTAAGAGGGTAATTATGGATACAACCAAGTCAAAAATATTATATCCAATTAGTCCTCTCCTTATTAGAATTACCCTCTTAGTTACAGTAAAATTTAGTCAAAAGTACAGAGAGTATAACGAAGAGTCCATCATTCAGTACTTTATAGAGTCAACTATTGAACAAAAGCATACTTTATTCAGGAATTTCTTTAAACCTAATATCCAATTACAGAACCCACCATTCCCTGTTGATGTAAACCATTTTAATGAAGAAACCCGGTGTGTCATAACCCCGATGAATCAATTTTTATGGTTGTATATAGACAAATATGTTACTGAACCCTTGATAAGCTTGTTGTTTGTCCTTAGCACTGTTTAGGTTAAGTTAGAAGAGTCTAGTCAATCAGTCCAATATTGTTGCCTTAAATTTGATAAATTCCTAGGTGAGAATATTCATTCTCCGCCAGTGGATATCCACAAAACAAGAAGTTTCAGATTCCAGTCTTATTTGCTGAAGATGTTTCTGTCATTCAATGAAGGAAACCTACAGCTCCCTGAAATGGTACTCATTGAAGAAATGAACAGGTATTATAGCAAGTTCATGAATTTCCTTATGTCAGAGGTTTATGCTGCATTCTTTCGAAAGAAATTACCCATAGTTTTTCCCCAAATGAAAGATATTTTGCAGTTCTCTCCTGAAAAGAGAATTGGAGACTGTATTATTTTTTAACAAGGTACAGTAATAAGGTTATATGGGTTTGTTCATAAACCCTATGTGCTACCTGTATTCTTTACTCTCGGAGTATTTTCTTTGGGACTGATCAGGTAAAATATAATAGTGGAGAATGAGCATTTTCTAAATTTTAAGAAATCTTCAGAGATCAGATTCCCATGGGTTGTAGGCCCATTTATCATTAAGAACAAATAATCCCTTCCAATGATTGAAATCCTGATAAGAGAAATGGGGTTTCCAAATGAAGTTTCTATAAATTATGATTTGCATCATACTATTTCCATCAGGAGGTAGGTTAATAAGAATAATCCTTTTGACCACTTTGAAGTTGTAGGTCTAGCTAAGACTGCAAACTTGCTGGATTAACCCCATGAAACGCATAGAGAGATAGAGATGCACGAATAATCCACTTCTTAAGTGAGAGTGGTTAGCTCATTACATCCTAGCCCCTCAATCTTGATTCCAGCAGCAGAGAAAGTTACACCCATAGCCAGTTGATATGAAATAATGACCAAAAGGGACTTCTATAATGCTATGAACACAAAGGAGGAGGACATAGCTAAAACACCAAAGAAACATAAAATTGAAGAAGCATGACAACTTATCCAAGTATCAGACATAAAAGGTAATTAAAAAGAAGCAGATGAAAGTGAAAGGACCTATATTTAAGGTCAAAGAATATGCCTTCTCCGAAACACCCACTGATTATACCTCATAGTTCAAAACCAGGTCAGAATTATCTAATAAATATAAGCATGACAAGGATGTAGCTTAAGAAGAAGATATAAAATTGTATGCAGAGGTGAGGAAAATATCTAGTAAGGATGTATATCTAGTCACTGTTAGGGATCATTCTCAAAACACTTTGAATTTGGCTATAACAACCAAGAATAAGGTTGCTGAGATGAAAATGAGCCTAGAGAATATCCCCATTCTAGATATGATTCACTTGCATAAGAAAACTGGGGACATTATTTATACTGATATGTTAAAGGATACACTGAAACTATCAAGGCTATAGTCTAGTAAGATTAAAACTCAAAATCAGCTTAGACAACAGAAGGTGGAGAATAGGGCCCACCAAGCACAGATCAAGAAGTTAGAGACAAATTTTTTGGCTGCTGACAGCCAGGAAGACAAGGGTTTGCCACACAAAAAATATTTAATGAAAAGGAGAATATCATTCAACTACTGAAGAAGAAGAAACTGAAGATACCATCTACTCAGTAGATACAAGCCTCTGAACTGACAGAGCTTGAGAAGGAAAAAGAAGAATTGAATGGTGAACTAACAGATTGTAAAGCCAAGCTATTGAAGTACACTGAAAAAAGAAAAACAATGGGAGAGAGATGTGCCTCTTGTATTTGACAGTGAGAAGATGCTCAAAGCTAAATCTGATAAATTAGAAAAGAAGATTCAAGAGAAAGAGAAGGAGTTGCAAGAAAATTAGAAATAATTTGCAAGCAGAATCATTCCTCCTTCTACTGAATCTGGTGAACAAACCATTGTTCAGGCTATGTCAGAAGTTAGTCTGAAAGAATTGGAGCTGATTGGATTGAAGAACCAAAACAAAAATCTAGATATTTTGGCTCTAAAAAGAGAACAAGAAGGGAAGGCCTAGGAAGCAAAGTGCCAAGAGTTGCAAATTAAAAATAATAAATTGATGAAACATGTCACAGGGAAGTCATCAGTACAAGGAGCAAAGCATAAAATATGAGATTCCCTCGTATCAAAAGAAAACAAGTTAAGGCCATACTTATATTACATCCTGGATAAATAGGTTGTAATTCAATCAGCTAAACAGACCGTGATAGCAGTGAGGGAAATATTAAATAAAAACCCCATTGAGTATCCCCAGAATGCTGTAGATTTTCTAAATGGGTTAATAGAAGAAGAATTGAAGACTGCTAATATCAAAGACATAATATCTATCACAACCTAGGATAGAAATGTTGTCAGCAAACATTAGCATTTGGATACAACTGAGGCTAAGATAGATATCATGGCACACCAGTTGAAGATTTTCAGAGACATGTTTGATCCTCTTTTTAAGAAAGCACTCCCATTCTTTTGGGAAGAAAAAGGTGCCATGCTGACACAAAAGGAATATCAAGAAAAATTAATTGAATGCATATTGGATCATATAAACTTTTCTAACATGCAATAATCATTATTTGGAAAAAAAATTGTAGAAAAGTTGGCAGACGAGTTTGAGATATTCTTTTCTTTCAAGGACGTGTGTGCACACTTGTAAAATTATTCATATAGGGATCATGTGGATTTGCGTATGTTGTCTACTTAAATGTTCACTTTGGATTTTCCATCTGTGGACCAATGGAAAACAATGGAAAATATGGAAGGTCTAATTATACATTACACAGCTGAAGATATTGAAGATCATGGAGGATTTACTACTAAAGAATTAGTTATTTAGTCTTTTAATTTATTTTCAGAATCAATTAGTAGTTAATAAGTGTTGAATGACACATGAAAAAGGTAGTTATGCCTTGCTTGTTTAAGATCATGGAGCAATTGTATAAGAACTAGTGAATGCAATTGAAAATAGGGTTGGAACCTGTGAGAATTGAGATTTGTAATTTGAGACCCATTTCGAATAAAAACATAGAGATGAAGACGACCATTTTTGTAAAGATTCATGTGTTATTTATGTTACAGTATGTTTTCATAGATGTTCTCAATGCGAAATTTTTTCATTTTATTACTTCCATAATGTCTTCTTTCATTTATGAAATAAGTGTATGATTGTACATAATTCATATGTATATGCTCTGTCTATGAATTTCAGATATTCATAGAATTTTTTCCACTAAAGTTATCATTTAATTCATCCTTGTTAGATTCCCATGTTGATGGATTGTTGCTTCTTTCTTCTAATCCACTAGACTCAAGCATTTTGACTGTGACTAAATGGCTACATTTCCTTTGTTTGAAATTCCTATCTAAACAACATTGTGATTGATACATATTGTTTTGACTCCATTTCCCAATGTATATTTTCCTTGTTTCAACCAATACAACAATCTAAACTTTACTTTTATTTTTATATCTAACATTGTCAAACAATCATTGAGAGATCCCTCTCTGGAGAGAAAGAAGTCATCTTTCTTTCGTAAATATTGGTTTTGTGGTTACATTGAGATTACCTTTTCCATCCGGAGGTACATTTTGAGTGCAAACATATTGGATATGTTTCTTGGGAGCGAGAGTTCAAAGTTACCCTAGGAAGAACGACAAAGCATTTAAAGTTTTCAAAGAAAGATAGAATTTATGTGGGAAAAAAAATATTTCTGCAGTAGAGGATGGCTGTACATTTACCCTGGTGGCTCCACGCTGATTTTTAAAGAATATTTCAGAAAACATTCTGGATTCCAGGAGGGCACACACACAAGGAAATCCTAGTTCTGAAATTTTACAAAGTGTGGAAAACCCAGAAAGTTTGTTTAGACGTAAGAGTGGAAAAGAAAAATCTAGTACTTCTCAAACTGAAAGGTCATTTTTTCAAGAAGAGTTCTATAGTTTTCAAGATTTGGAATTGGGAGTAAATATTGGAAATTATTTATTGAGATCAAAATATAAATCATATTTAAATCAAACAGAGATTAATCCCAATAGATTTGAATCATGCTTGTTAGATTCCTTATGGCATAACTTACAAAACACTGTGAAATCATAAGGAAATAATTATCCCCCACAAATTGTTTAGTTTCAACCTACAAACCCTGTTCCTAATTTGCCTCAAAACCCTCCTAGAGTAATGGCATCTAGGTTTGCACCTTTAGCTTTTCCTGCTGCTTTACATGATCTCCCTCAAAATTATTCATAGGGAATTTCTTTATATGATGGGGAGGGAAATTTACTGCAAGACAACATATGGACCGATTTGAAGATTTTATAGACTTGCAGGAGGTGGGTTATGATGATGCAAAAATGAGGGTGTTTGCACATAGTCTTTCTAGTGAAGCCAAGAGGTGGTTTAAGGACTTGTAATCTTGTTCTATTCCTAGTTTTGAAGCTTTCCAGACATTGTTTTTGGATAGGTGGGAGGCAAAGAAGAGCCCGTTACATATATTGTCTCAGTATAATAATATTAAAAAAGGTAAATTTGAATTTGTACATGATTTTTCTAGCATATTTATGAGGGTATACAATTCAAATCCTGTTGATATTAAACCCTTAGTAGGTGCTGCTAAACTTAATTATGCATATTCCTTTGAAAGTGATTTTACATTGTTGTTAAGAGAAAGAAACTATGCTAGTTTTCCACTATGTTTAAAGATGCTTTAGAAATAGAAGAAAACTTGATCGCCTCATGGAAAATAAAAAATAGGGTAGAGGCAGATAGAAGAAGACAAAAAAATAAACCATCCACTTTTTTCCCTTCTTATGCAAGTGATGTCAAATTTGAAATGATGATGACAAATATGGATAAATTGATTGACAAGATGGCTCTAGACAATATAACACCTAATAGAGAGCATTCTGGAAATCAAATAAGGAATCCAAATTTTAGAATACCTCCTCCTCCTCAAAGAAAGCAAAGAAACCCTGATGATAAAAAAATTAGACCACCATTCTCATATTTGGTTGATGAGGAAGGAGAAGAATATCCAATGAATAACCAAATTCATCGCTTTGATGATGTTGATTCTTAAATATACATAACTGAGGAAGATCATAATATGTTTTCTCAAGAAGATCATAGTTATATTTTATAGATGGAATCAGAACAATATCAGAGAGGGTAACAAAAGCCATTAATTATTTTTTTTTTAAAGTAAAACTTGAGAAGTCGTGATGTAATTATAAATATAGGGAATCCCAACTCAAATCAGATTTCCAATACCCAACAAAATTCAGAAAAACAAAAAGATACCACCGTACAGGAAAATACACAAAATAAAGCACAAAAAACAAAAGAAAATAAAAATCCAGTACCAATAGATGTAGATAGAGCAATTTCATCCTTCAATCTGCAAGCAAAGTTGTCAAAAATCAAGATTTGTATTCCTTTTAATGAACTGTTAAGGATCAATGAATACAGAGAAAAAATTACCAAAATGGTTAAGAATCAAGGTGAATATCAACTAGGCATTCTAGAAGTAACAGATGACTTTCCTACAATTGTCCTTGGGCCAAAAATTGAAGATACAGATGATGAAGAGGTCCCTCCTTTTTATCTAAGTCTTAATGTACAGGATATGATTTTGCACAATGCCATGTTAGATTTTGGCGCATCTCATAATCTGATGCCAAGGGTAGTATTAGAAAGTATGGGATTGGAGATTATTATACCTTACAAGGACCTGTATTCATTTGATTCCAGAAAGGTCATATGTCTGGGATTGATAAAATATATGGTGGTGAGCCTTGCACAACTTCTAGCCAAGAGCATTGTGATGGAGGTTGTAGTTGATGACATTCCTACCAAGTTTGGCAAGTTTTTGTCAAGATATTTGAAATATAAATTGAAAGGGACTCTACAAATGGATATGTCATATGCCACTATACCTTTTTTTGGAGGCAACAAAAGATTATATAAAGAGAATAGGTTAGCCTATGTGGTCAGTAGTCAGGACAAGCCTGGAAATCATCCTATTTATGTTTTTGATACTAGCTTGGGATCCTCTATATTATTAAATGATTTTACTGACATTGATCATGAAATTCCTACAAAATTAGAGTTAAAAGAGAATAAGAAAATTCATTGCATAACAAGAATCTTTGGAGAAAAGCCATAATGAAGAAGGACTGTGGACTATGTATTTTGATGGGTCCATAAGTAAGCATGGGGCTGGTGCTGGTGTTTACATTATGTCTCCAACCATAGATTTTAAATATTTGTCTTATAAATTGACATTTGAATGTACTAATAATGTAGCTGAGTATGAAGCTTTGCTACTAGAATTGAATGCTTTGAAAGTTATGGGAGAAGAAGGATAGAAGTATCTGGGGATTCTGAACTTGTAATAAACTAGGTGAATGATAGTTATCAAACAAAACATATCAGGATGAGATCCTACAGGAATGAAGTTTGGGATATGTTTGGTAATTATTTTACAAAGAATAAAACCACTGTGGTTCCCAGATATGATAATCAGGTAGCTGATTCTTTGTATACAACTGCTAGTAATTTCAAAACTCATGTTTATTCTCAGAAAAAAAAAGGTATAAAATCCAGGTTGTGAATATATCCTCATATCAGACAACTCCAAGTATTGACAATATTTTGATGATGATACGCATATAAAGAGATTTGTGGAGATGTATGATGAATTTCTAAATAATCATATTGATATAGAGAATGAATATTTAGAGAACTTCCATGATGTTGTATAGACTAATGATGAAAAAATTGAAAAATATGATAGGGGAAAAGACATAATTTAGTTGAAGAGTAATTTTATCCCAAGAGGTCTAATTCGCCTAGAAAAAATTGTTTGACTAGAATGATGTTGCTAAGGATCGTAAAGTTAAACCCGATGATAACGATGTTGAAGATCATAATATAGGCACTGAAAAAACACCTCGGATTATAAAGTTGTCCAAGAAGTTTCCTACAAAAAAAGAAGAAGAGTATATCAATTTAATGAAGAAATATACAGATGTTTTTTCTTGGAGCTATGAAGACACAAAAGAGTATGATACTTACATCATACAAAATACCATCCCAATAAATCCTGGAGAAAATCCTTTCAAGCAGAAATTGAGAAGATTAAATCCCATGTTGCTGCTTGTGATAGAAAAAGAGATGAAAAAGATTTTCAATGCTAAAATTATTGTGACTTTGAGATTTTCTAAGTGGGTGAATAAATAAGTACCTATTAGAAAGAAGAACGGTGAAATCATACTTTGTGTGGATTTCAGAAATCTTAACAAAGTTTCATTGAAATAAAACTACCCATTACAAAAGACGGATCACATTCTGCAAATAGTAGTAGGATCCGAGAGGATTTCTACTATGGATGGATTATGAGGCTATGTTGGCCTATTTTCCCACTCATGTTACCTAGGGTCAAAAACAAAAAAAAACCAACAAAACACCCAAAGACATCAACTCGATGGATCAAGCTCAATCAGCAACACCCGCAAGTTAGGCATAGTCTCACCTGAGATATCTTAATGTGTAACTACCAGAACCATGTTTCCGTAGTTGGTGAGGGATTATAGTCCCTTGGCGCATGACCAAGGAGATCGACAGATATGGAAGGTTGGAATATTTCACTACTCGACAGAGACAAAACAGTGCGCCACAACTAGTGTGCAAGACAACATTGTCCTTGAGAACTTAACAATTGGAGCAATGGTATGACGCAACTAGTTCCTTAACAACAAATAACTCTGATGCAACTTATATTGTGACTTAACAATGTTTAAACATGAAATAATACACGATCCTTGATGATGCTTAGATATCCATTCATTCATAGCTTATTAGTACTGCGACATTCAATCAAACAATTGTTAGTATTATTAATCCTCCCTTGTTCATACTTTCTATTAGATTAATTACACTAACTTAGGAACCTAAATTAATTAAATGAGTCCACTAGTGCAATTGGGTGCACATGGCCCAATGGGGCCACATGTACCAGTAATTGAAGTGTGGGTAACGCTACTAGATGTCACTTCCACTTACTTCATGTGCATGCATCAGTTAGGGCACCTCCTGGACCACTCCCTACAGTTTAGGAGCCACTGGGAGTCCCAGCACCAACCTACTTCAATCAGTTGGTGTTAGCATTAGTTAGTATTATTTATCCCTTATTTACAATTAGTTACTTCACATTCAGTTAGGCTAGCACTACTAATGCAGTGATAATGCATGGTTTCATGGGGAGGAGCGTTTTTCCTACCTACCACACTCAGTTGCACTAGTTAACTAGTTGTTACTGCTTATTGGAGTTATTGGTCATCAAAGAGTTTTCTATTTGGACTTCGATATTGATTGGGATACCATGAGTTAGAGATTCAGTTAGATACAATATTATCCACTTGGAGGATTCGATTTCATTACTCATACATTCGAATTCTACCTATGTAAACTACATTGTACACTGGATATTATTATGATGAGTATATTGTAAATTCCTGAGCAATACTTTTCTATTTCCTGTGTGGTTTGTTTTTCTTAGTTTGTATGTTCATTCTCCATTCAATTGCTGCAACATTATTAGAACTCTCTGCTTGAAGATATTAATGCCATTCAAATTCTAATATGGTATCTGTTGGGCCCTAAAATTGTCTACTTTTCCATCACTTCTTGACTTATATTTCATCCATTTCTTCCTATTATCGTCCATTTATCATTCCATTTTCCATCCATTTATTATAACTGTGCGTAAAACATCATACTACTTCCTTTGATGTTTTAAGTGGTTAATAATGATTAGTTTCCTTTATCTTTGATGAATTGAAGACTATTATGCATAATTTTACTAATGATAGTTTGTGGAGTGATTTGTTACATATAGGATGCTCATAGCCAGCTGTTATAGCCTTAACCAAAAATGCATGCCACATAAGAACACCTTGATTTGCATCTAGATTTTCAGGTTGATGGAAATGAATCTCAAAAATATGAGACATGGGTTATGTGCGTAATATCCTCATTTACTTGAATCAGGAAGAAATTTCCAAACAAAGCGATAGTTTGGGATATACATATGGTTCTTTGAGAGGGTATTTTCCATATTTACTGTTGCGGTCAGTTCCAAAGTTGCCAATAGTTACAGCCGTGTTTCAGCTGTTACAGATCACAAGTTGGGGGTTCGATTCCTCATTTCCATGAGATAATTTTATGTATAAATATGTAATCAATATCATTGAGAAGGGGAGAGAAAACAATGTTATAATGTAGGATTTGATCCATATCTATTGTAATCATCTCATTCTGATAATGCATGGGTCCATTGAAGAACTCCCTCTCTGCTTTGTTGTAAGAGTTATTGGTGTCGACAGTGAACTCAGTGATATATTGTTAACAACCCGTGTCAACCCCCCTATTTATTTTGTCAGTATATTTTTTTGGACGCATATGCTTTGTAAGTCATCCCATTAGTATGGTGTATTATCCCACATTCATGGAGAGTAAGTAATAGTTGTTAAGTCTTCTAGTTAATAGGTTGCATTATCCCACATTCATGTGGAATAATAGTTTTTTAGATTAGACTTAGTATATAAGTATGTGTTGAGGCTAATGAAAGGATCGAAGAGTTATTTTGTATTGAACTTGATCAAAGGAGGTTGCCCCCTCAAAGTGGCCCGTGATCAATAAAATATCTTTTGTGCTCCAATATTTATGTTATATCATGCATTTTGATTGTTCATTACAAGAGGTTCTCCACATCTGGTATCAGAACACTTTCTTGGGCTCGTTGGGTGGCATTTCGGGTAAAATTTATTTTTTTATTTTTTTATTTTTTATTTTATTTTATTTTTATTTTTTATTTTTTTTTCTGCCGTGCTTCCTAGCTCTGTGCATCTTATAGTTGTTCTTCTTCTTGCAACAATATTATCCATCCAGATTAGGGATTAAAACCTATCCACTTAACTGTGGGAAGTACTTGGGAATAGCCCTAAAACTCATTGTGAGGAGTACCATAGGAACCTCAAAGTAGTTGTCCATTGAGAGGACCTGCCAAGCAAAAGGGCAATGACCCCCACTAGATTTACTAGATTCCCATCCATGAGGAAAACCAAAGAGCTATTGTTTTTGGCCAAGCGGTTAGCAGTTTTACCCGCGCCGTGAAGTGAGGGGTATTGCCCCAATACTCAATCCTGAGACAGCCTTGGTGGCCGAGTGACTACCTTTGAACCAATAAGAAGCTTAATATACCTGGGGTCCATCTCTATTTTTAGTTCATAACATGCAGAATTTCAACATTGTCATAGAATATTTACTACATTTCCTGTTGATAAAACACAGCTTCTAGCACCGCCACAGATTAATTCTTCAGACAAAAAAAGGGTTTAAATTTCTATTTTTTAGCCATATCTTCCTTGATTTATCTTTGTTTTCCTTGAAATTTCACTGTCACCCCTGTCATACCATTCTGCATATTCCTTCCTTGAGGCCCTTATCCCCAATTTCACTTCCTCAAGGATGAAATTCCACATTTTTCAATTTTTAGAATTTGTCATAACTTCTCTTATTCTCACCCAATCGCCTTCAAATATCTCCATGGTGTTTGTTTTCCATTTCTGCTTCATTGTCCCTCTCTGACAAATTTTCCAATTCCTTCACCCCACCTCTGAAATTCACATTTTCTGCTTCTCGTCCCTAAAAAAGTGTCCAAAACCCCGCAAAACCCCAATTACCCCCTGCAAATTTTCCCCAAATAAAAAATATCCTTTTCTAAAACCCTCTCCATTTTTGTTTTTCTACCCATTACCAGAAAAAAATAAAAAAAAATAAAAAATACCTGCTTATGGTTGTCACCCGCGTCGAAGCAAATAAACAAATGGAAGAAGAACTTGTCACCATCAAGTCCAAACTTGAGGATCTAGATAAAAAAATTCTCAGCCTCCATCTTTAGCATTCACCCATGAACAACCACTGCCAGCCTAAGTCTTTTGCAGACACTGGGTTCTCATCATTTAGCAACTTTTGTGGGCCAAAGCTGGATTTTCCTCGCTTCAATGGTGATGATTCGAATGGATAGATTTATAGAGCAGAACAATATTTCAGTCTGCATAACACTTTTGATTTCAATAAAGTCCCCCTTGCATCCTTTCATTTGGAACATGAAGCACTTCAATTGTTCTGTTGGTACATCAAGGCTCATGCCGAGCCAAACTGGACAGATTTTTCCCAACTCCTCTTGCAGCGATTTGGTCCTAGTGCTTTTGATGACTTCACAGTAGCACTCACCAAACTTCGCCAAACTGGCACTATGCGGGAGTATCAGATAGAATTTGAGAAACTCACCAATCACATAGAGGGATTGCTTGATGGATTCTAGCTCAGTTGTTTTATCAGTGGTTTGAAGGATGCAATACGCTCTGAGGTTAAAATGTTCTGCCCCAACACAATGATGGAAGCCCTCGGGTTGGCTAAGCTAGCAGAGGACAAGATCCGGGCTCAACAACGCTCCAAATCCACTCGTGTTCCATTCAGACATATGGTTCCTCAAAGAACCCAAAATCTGCCAGCCCCTAGAACCACTCCTATCAAGCATTTGTCTAAAGCAGAGATGCAGGAACATCGGGAAAAAGGGCTTTTTTATAATTGTGACAAGAAATTCACCTGGGGACATATATGTGTTGAGAAAAAGCTCTATCTCTTGGATGTGGATTCTCCACCCGCACCTGAATTTTTTATGATGCTCAGGATCCCATAGATGATGATGGTGACATTCAACAACTTCCTGCTCCAGAGGACCAACCAGAGATATCTCTCCATGCCTTAACCAGAGTCACCACCCCACAAACCATGCGGGTCCAAGGGTTCTTCAAAAAAATCCCTCTTACAATACTCATTGATTTTGGTATCACTCACAATTTCATTGACCCAAGGATCGCCAAATAGGTCGATTGTTTCATCCATCTTTGCTCCAGCTTTGAAGTCATGATTGCCAATGGGGGCACCTTACCTTGGAAATGGAAGTGTCATAATATGCGCATCTCTATGGGGGATTATAACTTGCACTTTGACATGTTTTCCTTGCCCTTAGGCGGATGTGATGTGGTTTTGGGCATTCAATGGTTACGCACACTTGGACCCTTTTATGGGATTTTGCTGAACTTTGGATGCAGTTTTCAATCAATGGTACCAAAAACACATTGTGGGGCTTACAACCAGGGTCTCTCAGCCTCATTAGTTCGCATCGCATGGAAAATATTCTTAAGAAAAGTTCACATGGTGTCATCGCTCAGCTCCATTTCATTCAGATGCAACATGCAGCACTCTCAACTATTCCATTGAATCTCCAACAAATTTTGGATCGATATGCATGTGTGTTTGCTGAGCCAGTGGGATCACCACCTTCCCGACCCGAGGACCATCATATTTCGCTCCTTCCTGGAAGTGTCCCTCCCAACATCAGTCCCTATCACTACCCATTTCAACAGAAGACATAAATTGAGATGCTTGTTTGCGTCTTACTCAAGCAAGGTGTTATTTTCCCTAGCACTAGTTCCTTCTCTTCACCAGTCCTTCTAGTCTAGAAAAAAGACGGGTCATGGCGCCTTTGCATCGAATTTCGAGCACTTAATCACATCACAATCAAGGATAAGTTTCCAATTCCTATTGTTGATGAGCTTCTGGATGAGCTCCATGGTGCTCATTTTTTCTCCAAGTTGGATCTTCATTCTAGGTATCCCCAAATTCGGGTCCATGCAGATGATATCCCTAAAACAACTTTCCGCACACATGATGGCCATTATGAATTTTTTGTCATGCCATTTGGCCTCACAAATGCCCCTTCCACATTCTAGGCATTGATGAATAAAATATTTTGGCCCTACTTGTGAAACTTCATTCTAGTCTTCTTTGATGATATCCTCATCTATAGTAAAACCTGGGCTGAGCATATCCAACATCTGGACCTTGTACTGCAAATTTTTTTTGATCATCATCTCTATGCCAAACAATCTAAATGTGTTTTTGGGCAGAAGGAAGTAGAGTATCTCGGGCATATTGTTTCAGCACACGGGGTTCATGTCGATCTTGCCAAAATTGATTCCATGAAAAATTGGCCACCTCCTCAAACCTTGAAGAGACTTTGTGGGTTTTTGGGACTTGCTGGCTACTACCGCAAGTTTGTCAAGGATTATGGGAATATTGCAGCTCCATTAATATCTCTACTGAGAAATGATTCTTTTGCATGGACACCTGCTACTGCGTGTGCATTTGAGAAACTGAAACAAGCTATGTGTACACACCTGTTCTAGCTATGCCTGATTTTTCCAAGACCTTCACTATTGAGAGTGATTCTTGCAACAATGGACTTGGTGTTGTCCTCCTCCAAGACGAACATCCCATTGCATTCACCAGGAAATCCCTATCTGGTAAGAATTTAGCTACCTCTACATATGAGAAGGAAATGATGGCTATTTTGCATACCATATAGAAGCGGCATCCATACCTCTTAGGGAATCATTTCTACATCAAGACTGGTCACCAAAGTCTAAAATATTTCTTGGAACAACGAGCCTCATCCCTAACACAACAAAAATGGGTTAGCAAACTCATGGTTTATGACTACGAGATCACTTACATGAAGGGTAAGGACAATCTTGTGGTGGATGCTCTTTCCCACACATTTGATGACCATGCTTCTCTTTCAGATATTTCTATGCCTATTCCAAATTGGTTACAATCTATTTATAAAGGCTATGTCAATGACTCTTCCTTATCTCAAATCATCCAATAGTTGGCCAGAAATCCTTCTCTTGTACCGTATTACTCTTGGGATGGTTCTTCTCTGTGATACAAGGGTTGCTTGGTGCTTCCCCAGAGCACAGATCTTCACCAGGCTATCTTCTATGAACTCCATGCTTCTCCAGGGGCAGAGCACTCTGGGTTCCTCAAAACGTATGAGCAGGCATGACGTATATTATTTTGGAAGGGAATGAAACATGAAATTCAATAGATGGTTACTGAATGTGATACCTGCCAGCACCACAAGGGTGAAACTACACTCCTCCCTAGCTTACTCAAACCCTTGCCCATCCCTACAAGGATTTGGACAGATATTTCGATGGATTTCATCGACGGGCTCCCTAATTATGGAGGCAAGACCGTAATATTGGTTGTGGTTGATCGACTCTCCAAATATAGTCATTTTTGTGCTCTCATCCATCCATATACTGCCTCCTTAGTCGTACAAATTTTCATGGACTAGATATTCCGTATTCATGGCATCCCTTCTTCCATTGTCTCAGACCGTGATGCAACTTTCACAAGTCATTTTTGGACCAAACTCTTTTACCTCACTGGAACCAAACTGAAAATGAGTTCAGGATATCACCCACAAATAGATGGTCAAATTGAAGTCACCAACAAATGCTTGGAAACTTATCTTCATTGCTTCACCTCTGAACAACAACATAAATGGGAAAAGTGGCTCCCTCTCGCTGAATGGTGGTGTAGCAAGGATTTCTCCCTACTACAGGGGCAGAAATGGCTCCCTTCTGCCTATAGGGCAGAAGGGTAGGTTCCTTCTAATGATAAATGCTGAAAAACGAAACGGAAATGTAAATGACAGAATAGTAAACTAACACTAAGGCTAAGCTAATGACAGAAAGAAAGAGAAGCAATGTTGATGAACCCCTCTACAAACATGGGTTAGGGTTCCACCTTCAAAACCTGCAAACAAATCCTAAGCTATGATAAAACCTACAAAACAATGTTAAAAGGAAAAACAAAACCTGCAAATGGGGAAAAGTATTAGAAAGCAAAGCATATTAAAAAACTAAGAAACTGAAATAAAACATGGTATACCTTCTTCGGTGGAAGTGGGCCACCATGCCCAAGCTTGTGGAAGCACCTCTCTTGGTTGGGGAGCATTGGCTCAATGGGGATGGAAATGGAGGAGAGGGAGTGTGGGTGGTTTGAGAGGCAAAGGTCTCAAAGCATCCACGGGCAGTGTAACAATAGGCAATGGGAGAAGTGTTTTGAGAGTGACCCTCCACCCTCCTTTTATAGCTTTTCCAAGGGGTTTTAGGGTTTTAAGCCCCCTTGGTCAGGGCTTTAGCCCCTTTTTTGGGATTTTATCCCCTTTCACCCTAACTTTAGCCCCTTTTAGGGTTTTATCCCCTTTTTGAGGGCTTTAGCTCCTAGGGGGCTATTTCGGGCTCCTTTTCGGGGTTTTTAGACCTTTTTCTTCACCCTTAGGATATTTTGGAGGTGTGGGGGTCTAATGGAAGGTCTAATGGAGTGATATGAGCGTTGTGAGATGGTGTCCTTGGGTGGTGTAGGCCATTGAGATCTAAGTGGGGGATTTTTGGGTTAACAAATTTCCCCCTGATGTGTGAGGGTAGGAGCTCAACGTATGGCCGATGGACATCATAGGATTTACTGTGTAGAGGTGGTGCTTCCAGGGTTGGGGCATGGTGGCTTTTGGTTTTTGTATTAATTTGGTTCCCATCAATCGGTGAGATACAATAAATGTGTGACATGTATATGGACAAGGCGGGCATCCCCACGATCGTGACAATGTCAAACGAATAATTTGATCTATTCTCTAAAATACAAGAGCCGATCATATACAACTGATGTTACAATAATGGTTGCCTCCATGTGAGGCTGAATACAATACTGATCTGGTACATTAGACCCATGGCATTCTCATGGAATGCTATATCTTCATGAATGATAGTCTACTAGATCTGGTTCATAGTTGTGTGGACTCACTGATTGAGAGTTAGAGTCTCTGTGGTACAAGTATGATGCATCAATCATAAAGGTATATCGAAGCATTGTTGGGGCTTCAGATCACTATCTCCAATGCAACCCCAAAATCACAAGGGACATAACCTATTTAGGTCCCTTGAGTGGACTCACCAATGTGCTGGATTCGAGTGACATCTAGGGTCTTCGACCACGTACTATGTGGAACAAACCCTGCATGAATCTCAACAATGCGATGATGGAGATGAAGTCGAGCACTTGAGAAACAACCATCCTGAGAGGCACTAAGGACTCCTATCAAGTGGTCCAAGGAACTCATCAATGATGTCAATGAAACCAAGGTACAGGGACCTCTGGGTCTATCCTTTGGAATATGTGTGTTGGTATCGACAAAGGGAGACCTGCCCCTAGCCAAGGAAATGATGTTTCCTTGACCAGGAGCGCAAGGGAGAAAACCAAAAGGTGTGAAGCAATCTGCAGACTGACTCACTAAATTGGGGGGGGGAGGGGAGGGAAGGGAAAGAACTGAACAGGGGCAGGGGGGGAGTGGGAGAATCAAAATTCCTTTGTTTAGAGTATGACGACAGGGCGGACCAAGCAGAAAATGAAACTGAGTTAAGGGAATGGGATCATAGCTGTAATACCGAGAATGTCGCTGCAGATGGGAAATACTTAGAGGAGGTGGACACTTTTGATATTGATGGGATCCAAGGAAGACACATTGTAGAGTACTCTAAACAAAGGTGACCCAATTTTGGGATGCTTCCAAACTATTTTCTGTGGGGTGGTGTCTAGGGACACCGTTGTGGTACGATCTTGTGGATTTTTGGCGATCCCGAGAAGGTAAATGTTCGATGGTGCTTTCAATTTTAGAGAGTCTGAAAGCATGAATAAGACTCCAGTGGGGGATCTTTTTCGTTGGTAGTCTCTTGTGCCCAAAAAAGGATAAAAGTATACATAGGAGAGCTCACCTATCCTAGAAGGGATGAGAGACTTCTTTACCGTTGATAGTCCAATCAGGTCGGAAAAGGTTAAACCTATATTGGCTAGACAGCCATTCAAATAATTTTATGAGCATGAATGAAACCAAGTTTGCTCAGCAATCTTTTCTTATTGAGACGGTTGGAAAAGAGCTTAATGACAACCGGTGGTGAGATTTTTCGTAAAGTGCAACCCCTCTGCCTGAGAAAGCATAAATGTATGCAGAGGGGAATGGTCTTGGCTTCATTGTGCCAAGGAGTTCCTTTTCATGAAATGGTCTACATGGTCCACAAAAGGAGATAAATGAGACGATGTAGACACCCTTTCCTATACTTTAGTGAGCGGGAAAGGAAGCAGCTGCGCTCAGCAATATTTTCATTGTTTTAAGGAGTCAGAAAAGAGCTTAAACAAAACTCCAATGTGGTCAACCAATGGTGGCACATGCGGTGCCCCATGTCGAAATGATGGACAGAGATCCAAAGGTCATCCATGCAGTATGGATGGAGCAGAAGGATCTCAAACATACCAATACATGTGTGGGATAGATCGTGGCAGAGGCCTATGAGTCGATGCAGTAGAGGCACGCAAATTGAGGTGGCTCTCTGACAAAGGGCAGGAGAGCATGTGTGTGTGTTGTGGTGGATGAACTTGACCACATGCACTGTGAGTACAAGTCCAGAGGCATTTATATACCAAATACGTGTAAGAAAAATAAATTGTTTTGTGGACGATGGTCTAGATGTCCACGTCAGGTGCGATGAATGGAAAAGACAACTATGTGTTAAAAATGCAAAATAAAAGCTAAAGTTACAGTCTTTAATGAGCGGCGGCCCGAAAACTCGCATGAGTTACAGTCAGGAGGTGTGATACAAGTATAGGTTTGTAGACACTTGCATCGTCATGTCATGGCTCATAAGTCGAGGTGACTTGTGGGAAATGGTCCTGAAATTGACTTATTGAAGCATGAGATGATGGTCTCATAAGGAGATATAAAAAATTTGAGCCCAATGTGAGAGGTGTCTCGAACAGGATCTGGGTGACTTTTGACTAATAGCTGATGGTGCTACCTTTGATTTTTGCTGGAAAATGTTGAAAAACAAGAAAAAGAAAATGAAGTGACTCATTGGTGATGTTAAGCATAAAATTTCTTAAGGTAAATCCCATTGTGGGGGTTCTCCAAGAGTTGTCCATTAGAGTCGATAAGGGTGTATGCCCCTTTTCTGAGGCAACAGTGGACGACGTATGGGCCATACCACATTGATTCGAACTTGCCTTTGCCCAATTTATTGTTGGGTTGGTCGTAGACTAGAACCATATCACCTTCGCTGAAGGCGCGAGGGTGGACATGGGAGTCATAGTGGATCTTTGATCATGATTTTGCTGTTTCGATGGCTTGGAGGGAAGCTCGATGGTTTTATATGGTTTGCTCGAGTTGGAGGAGCCATTCTTCTAAAGGTGAAGTATCGAGAAGGAGTTCCACCGTGAGGCAGAGAGATGGGATTTGGCACTCTATAGGGAGCATTGATTCAACGCCATGTACTAGGAGGAAAGGGGTGAAACTGGTTGCAATTTTTGTGGATGTGCGATAATCCCATAGAGCAGAGAATAGCATGTGATGCTAGTTGGTTTTGTGATTTCCTACCATCTGTTGGAGCATTTTTTTGATGATTTTGTTGACTACTTCGACTTGGCCATTACCCTGAGGGTAGTAGGATGATGAAAGTTGGTGTTCGAATTTCAACATGGTTGATAATTCAGCCCATACGACATCTTGGAAGTGTGCTTCATGGTCTGAGACTAATTGTTTATGGATACTGAATCATGTAATAACATGGTTGAAGAAGAAACATGTTGCGGTTTCCTCTTTGCAGTCGAATGTGGGCATGGCCTCGGCCCACTTGGTGAAGTAATCGACTGCAATGATGATGTATTTGTGACCATTAGCTGAAACGGGGTTGATTTTCATGAAGTTGATTGCCCATTTGCAGAAGGGATCGACTGTGACTACGGGGTGTAAGGGTGCAGGGGGGGTTCTTGCCTTTGGGGAAAAAAGTTGATAGTTGCAGCAATGTTTGACTGCCTCTATGCAATCGACGAAGATGGAGGGCTAGAAATAACGAGCGTTTAGAATATTTTGGGCGGTTGCTAGGCATGAAGGTGGCCACCATAGGCTCCACTATGACTGTCATTGAGGATGGTCTCGGCCTCGTCACGGGTGAGGCAACGACGTAGTATGGTATCAATGCCTCAATGATATAGAACATCTCCAATTAGTAAGTGGTGAATGGCTTGATGTCAGATGCGTCGCCTATCCTCACGGTTGAAGTGCGCTAGGAACTTTTGCATTCATAAATAGAGAAGGATGTCCCCATACCATGGGTCGTCTATGGATATGACGAATAGGAAATAATCAGGGAGATCATTCTTAGGGGGTGATGATGCAGTTAATGGGGACAGATAGGTCATGAGCATGGCCAATCCGAGTGACTTTGTGCTTTTTGGAGACATGAACTCTAGATCGAACTCTTGGAGGACAACTACCCACTTAGCTGCTCAACCTTGTAGAAGGCGACAACTTAAGAGGTACCGCATTGGGCTTGAATCAGCCACTACATAGGTATGGTTTGCAATGATGTAGTGGTGCAATTTCTGAGCCGAGAAGAAGACGGTGAGGGACAATTTATCCTTGGGTGAATATCGTACTAGGGGTCCTGTTAGCTTCTGACTAATGTAATAAATTACGTGCTCATGGTGAGCATCATCTTCTTGGACCAAGACTCCAGCGATGGAATTTTCTAGGGCCGACACATAGAGGATGAAGTCTCGAGTGAAATCTAGTGCTGAGAATAATGGTGCAAAAGCTAGGGCTTGCTTGAGTGCATCGAATGATTCTTGTGCTTGCTGATAAAAAACAAAGGGGATTTTTGTACGGAGCAGGAAAATGAATCCATACGCTTTTGTTGCATACTCTAGCACAAAGCGACGAAGGAAGTTGGCCTTTCCTTGTAGGCTTTGGAGTTGGTGCCGAGTTTTTGGGGAAAGAAGAGCAAGGATGGATTGAACTTTGAGGGGATCTACCATTATACCTTTGTGGGATACAATGACCCCGAGTAGATGGCCTGCTAGGACACAAAAAATGCACTTAAGGGGGTTCAGGCAGATGTTGTACTTGCGACAACGTAAAAATACTTGCCACAAGTCATCTATATGATGTGCTTGTTTTGGTGATCGAGCGGTAAGATTGTCTAGATAGACCAAGATGATGTGGACTAGGTCGTGGAAACAATATGTCATGGTGCGCTGGAAGGTGGCTCCAGCATTTTTGAGGTCAAAGGGAATGACCCAGTACACGAATGTGCCCCATGGGGTTGTGAATGTCGTTTTGTAATGGTATTCTTTCCAAATTTGGATTTGGTTATACCCAGAAAAACCATCCATGAAGGAAAAGGCTTCATGTCCAGCACACGCATCGATGATCTGGTCGATGAATGGTGTGGGGAAGTTGTCTTTGGGACATGCCCCATTGAGATCACGAAAGTCTGTACAAACATGAAAAGTACCCTATTTTTTATTCATGGGAATAGGATTAGAAACCCAAGTTGTATATGCAATGGGATAAATGAAGCCGACTATGCGCATCTTCTCTATCTCGGCTTTCACCGCAGCCACTTTGGATGGATGGATGGGCTGTTATTTTTGGCGTATGGGTGCCACATCAAACCATGTGTTGATGTGGTGCTCCATGATGGATGGATCTAAGTCAGGAATTTTAGTGTATGAACAAGCAAAGATGTCACGAAATTCTTGGAAGAGAGCTGTG
The DNA here is from genome assembly GCA_001517045.1 of Pseudotsuga menziesii. Classification (NCBI taxonomy): domain Eukaryota; kingdom Viridiplantae; phylum Streptophyta; class Pinopsida; order Pinales; family Pinaceae; genus Pseudotsuga; species Pseudotsuga menziesii. Next base: position 110,774 of record LPNX010922839.1, on the reverse strand, counting down.
TAGGCATCGATCTCTTCCAGGGAGCATGATGCCCCTAGCATGACTTCTTCAACGATCTCAGAATTGGTTGAGATGTTGATTTTAATGGTTGGAAAAATTTTTTCCATGTTCCCTTATTTGAAGGCTTCAGGTGCTGGGATTGGATTCTTGAACCAGTCAACCTTCCCATGGATGAAATCTGTGGTCTCCACAGAAAACCGGTCCGACTGTGACACCAGTTCTTCCAGGAGGACAAATGAACGATGGTGCATGTCGTCCCATGGGTATTTCGGGATGTTCAAAGCTTCAAGTATCTCTTCATTGTTGCTGAAGCAACAAAGAGACAGGTCTGATGGACCGTCGGTGGAGGAGGAGATGAGCGGGTCGGTGGAACTAGACATCATGTAAATGGACATGGTGTCTGAAGAAGGTGGTGGGGTGTGAACTTCTTCGATCAAGGTGATCTCAAACTCAAGGGAATGGTGACAGAGGTCAGTGAGAGCCATTCAAAACTTGGGTAAGTCTTGGCAATGGTGGGAGTAATGTCCATACAAGTCGCAAAGGGTGCAAGCATGGTTTGTTCTCAATGACTTGTTCCTTACTACTGGCGTGGTTGGGAGTTCAACCACGGGGATTTTTTTGTTCATATCCATGGCATCCAGATGCACATGGATTACTAGTATTTCAGGGTAATTCTAAGTTGGATGGCCTCGTTGTTCGCAGATATCACAAGGTGGGTCTTGTCGTGGTTCTGCGGTGGCTTTGGTGTTCTTACCCCTAGCCCTTTTGGGTTGGTGTGGTGCGGGTGCATATGCAGTGGTTGGCTTGTGAAGACTAGGTGGAGAGTCAGACTCAACCGCAATAGGTTGTACCGGGGTTAAAAAAACCTGGGGCATTGCTAGTTGAGCTGGTGGATCAAGATACCACACCGAAATCCCTAACGTAAAGTTGGGTAGGCTTAAGGTGGCCATGATCGGCTTTCTCATGACACCAGGTGGGGGAGAGAGGAAGGGAATTGTATGGACTAGAGATGAGCCCAAATAACTCCCTACTAGTTGCATGTGGGGATGAGGTTGTGGTTGCGGCTACATGTAGTGTTGTAGCTGCGGATGATATTACAGCTCCTGTTGGTGTTGCGGCTATGGACGGTGTTGTGGTTGTGGTTGGGGCTGCAACTATGGTGCTTGACGAGACCATGCACAAGTCCATAGTTTTCTCTTGTGTTGGTGGTGGTGACACCAATGGGAAAGGAGTAGTCATGGTGGGATCGGTAAACAACCCAGAGCCCACATTCGACGGTGGGGGGGATGGTGTGTTTTCAACCACAGTGTTGGTTGCAGGGATGATGTTAGCGTGTGTGGTCACCACTTGCGACTCAATGGTGGTGATGGGAGGGATAACGTTGGAAAGCGCTGTTAACCCTTGTGGATCATGGTAAGTGAGTTGGTCAACCGTCATAATATTCCCTTCATGGGGGAACATCATGAGGCGAAAGACAATTGATGCGACTGCTCACATGGCATACACGTAACTCCTCCCAAGGAGGAGGTTGTAGTACAGTTGAGCATTGATGACTTCAATGTCAATTAGGACTGTCGTCCTGGGTAACGTGATGGGGAAATGAGGGAGGATTCCTTGGGATTTGGTGGGATGTCCATCATAATCCCGCAGAGTCATGGAGGACAGTTACAGAATTGGTGATCCAAGATTTTTCCAAACCAAGGTAGACACGAAGCACATGGATCCCCCCTCATCCACTATGCATCAGTGCACAACCAAATTCCAAATGGACACTAGGATTTGAAAGGCAATAGTGGAGGGCATATGCGGTTCCCCGTTCTCCGTGTCAAAGGTGATTAGTTTGGCGTCGAAGGGGTCTACTGCCACTAGAGCGGCTAGTAAGGATTTTTGTTGTGTTGGGCACATTTTAAGTACCTCAAGAGCGGAAATGGCGGTTGAAATTTGGGCTAAATCATCCACAATGCTATAGCCGACTACAGGTCTAGCTGTGGCATTATTGGAAACTCTGCATATGGGAGGGTGCGAGAATGGGGGTAACTAAAGTGGTAGGTTGACTGTCTTAGACATGGATGTTGTTGATGAGTCAACAGGTTTTGTAGTGGTACTGTACTAATTCCCTTTGGTTTGCAAGTTGACCTCTTTAGTTGTCATGGCTAGCAGGTGATGAACACCTGTTTCGACCGAGGGGGTTTCCTCTAGAGCGTTGGGATGGGTTTTGGGAAGGGGTGTGGTTGCCACCAATCCTTGGACAGGTAGTGGGTTTTGAAGCACCATGGGGGGAGGTCCTTGTGGTGCCTGATTGGGTTGGGCTTGATTGGCAGCATTGGCATCCTATTGGGCCTCATTTTGAATGGCCTGCTTAGCATGAGCCATGAGGGGACACTCAAATGTGTAATTCCCATAGACATCATAGAGTGTACATGGTTGGTTTGTGTGCAATGGGGCATTGTGTCTTGGTGGATTTTTCCATGGGGGGTTTTGGGCTGGCCGATTTTCCACAGCATTGTTGGGAGGGTTCGGTTGTTGACCACCTCCCTACAGTTGGTTATTTCCTTGGTTGTGTGGCTGTTTGTTTCTAGCTTGCCCTTGTTGATTGTTGGGGGCAGGCTGGCTGGGACGGTTTTGTTGTGTGAAGACTTGTCCCAACGGAGCGGGTGGAGAGGGGGAGGGGGCTTGCACAGGTTGTACTGGCGGTGCATAGTAGATTTGTGGGGGTGGTGGTGCCACAAATGTGGGAATTTTCCCCACATACTGCTGTGTTGTCCAAGTCATGGCCTAAGCCTGCTGCGGTGGCACAGGTTATGCATAAGAATTTGTTGCTCCGGACTAGGACATCATTCTAGCATAGTTCGGGGCTTGGTTCTGGTAAGCAACACTAGTAGTGTTTCTTGGTTGTGGTGTAATGACAGGTGGTGTCAGTCGAGGCCGTGGTTGTTTGGATACCGGCCCTATGATGCCATCCATAGCGTGGGATGCCCCTGGTGCATCGCGGTAGGAGGTACTTGGATGGGGAGCATCTGGAATGACGGTATACAGATATCTAGACTGGGAATAAATGAGGTCATATTGTTGGGCCTTCAGTATGGCCTCTTCTTCAGATTGGGGATGTTCAGATGCGATGTCCTTTGCAATGGGTTGGAGCAAAGTCTTAAGGAACCAATCCAAGAAGATCCTGTCGTCTAGTTGGATTTTGCATAGACTACGACATCGCTGTCACTCACAGATATGGTCAGTTATGTGAGTGGCGGTGCTTTGACGATAGGATAGTAGGATCTACACCCCCTTGTCATATTTAACAAGGAGTTGGAAATACTGTAGGAACATGAAGGCTATGGAGTTGAAGTTTGGGTACTTGGCTTGTGGCAGCTCAATGTACCATTTGGCCGTGGCACCTGTAAGGGTGCATTGAAATAGCCTCAACTTGATGGAGTCATCTACGATGTTATTGGATGAGCACTATAGATGGAATGTCATTATGTGGTTTTGGGGACATTCCCCGGCATTGCCTTCAAACTTGGGGATGTCTGATGGCAGCTTAGTTGGCATAGATGGCCAAAACTCTTGGTGGCGGATGGGGTTGTTTGTTAATCTAGCCAAATCAAGCAAATTGAGAGAAGCCATGAAGGGCAGGTTTGACCCCAATTTGATATGGGATGGGGCTGCGATGGTGGTGGGGTTTGTAGGTGCATAGTGCATCTTCATGGCTGCAGGTGCTTGCGGTGGCACAATTGTGGATGGGCCAATGCCCCCAAGTGTTGTGGGTGGGATGGTATGAGTGGTCGAGATATTTCCCCCATGTATGATAGTAAGGGAAATGTAGGTGGATGGTCCACTGCCCCCCTATGTGGTAGGAGGGGCAGTTTGTGTAGAAGGGCCACTGACTCTGTGTGTTGTAAGTGGGCCAAGTTGGCTGCTCACTATAGGTGGTGGTAGCTGGCTAATGACAGTCTGCATGACTATTCTTGGGCCACTTGCTAGGTTGTGGGTAACTAGTTGTGATGTGGACATGGGTCCACTTGCTAAGGTTAGGCCGAAAAATGGATCTGCATTTGTATTAGCCATGGGGCTAGATGGTGCGGTGTGGAGGTCTGGTTCAGACTAGTACGGGTCTGAATTAGAATCAAAGGCTATGTGTCCCTCTGATGGTGTGGGAGATCACTCAGAGCGGCTTTGACGGTGTCGATTGAGTGTTTCGAAAGGTGGTGGTTCACCTCTTAGGTGTGAGGAAGAGAGTGGAGGATCAATTGTGTTTGATTTTATGTATGAAACTGGTGGGTATTATATTTGGACACTGGTTTTAGTGGATTCCTATTGGCTAAAGGTGGCCTCTCGGCCACCAAGACTACTAGAAGATAGCACTTGGCTTGTTCCTCACAGGTGTTTCTACTCAATCAGAAGGGGTTGTTTCCCATTTCGCTTGGCAATTCCTCTCAGTGGCCAGTTACTTTGGGGTTCCTATGGTAATCCTCACAATGAGTCTTTGGGCAGAGCCCAAGTACTTCCTATAGTTGAAGCAGTTAGGGACTTATGTCCTCAAAGACTACAGAGTTGTTTGTACTTAGTGTAAATTAGTAAATTTTAAGGCTCACTCAGCGTCATGAATTGAGTTGGGTTAATTAGTTGGTATGGTGTATTTGTTTGCTTGTTTTTTATGGTATTTGGTTGCTACAACATGTTTTATGAATTCATCATGGTAGATTTTATGTCATTGTCATTGTGTACGCAAGCATAAATAAATAGAAATTGTGAACAAGTACAATGACTAACCCTCAACGTTTGCTGGCCTAACTAGATGTCTACCTCATAGTGATATTACTCTTCAACCAAGAGAAGGTGATGGGCTCTCAACACAATGGGACTAAGCCCATCCGTAGATTCTCAGGTCACCTCTCGGATGCTAGGTTGGTCAATAGGGAGGATGCTTAGCGCCATGAGAAGCCCTCCTTCTCTACCCCCTCTACCTTCCAGGTCACCTGGTTTTAATGGTTTTGGAACAATATCATGGAGGGCCTAGATCTATACGATCTTGTCCTTCGTCATATCCCAGAATACCCCAGAGGGTGATGACTGGGTAGAGGAGGAAGGGGAATCAAGATCGTTGATTTTAAGTTAATTTTAGTTAGACTAGGTTCATTTTATTAAGCCATAATGATTTACTTAACATTTGCACATTGTTCATGAAATAAAATGCAGAAAATGAAAATAGGAAATGAAATTAACTTGCAGTGGTGGATAGAGGCAGCTGGGTCGCACTGATAGTCCTCTGAAACTGAAATTTATAGTCTATTAAATTCAAATTATAGTTTTGTTTGACAGGCCGCACATTTCTGACCAAATCTGGCGAGGGAGCCGCGATATTTTTTCAGAAATGAGCAACGGGGTCGCACAGAATGTAGAAACAACTATAACCTGAGTTTCTGGGCTGAATTCGAACTTATCAAGGGATTAAGTGTGCCCTGGGCGCACCTGTTTTTCCATTAAGTGCGCCCCAGTCTCACCTTTTTCCCTGATAAGAGTGCCTTGCTCTAGATTGGGTTTTTTTGGTGAGACATAGTCATATCTGACCGATAGTAACTGGCATTGTGGTTAATCCAACTCGGTTTTTCCTAGCAGAGGCTTCAGCAGTACCTAAAAAAAGAAATAAACTAAATCTAAGACATATTTAACAAGATTTTTTTTGAAAACTAGGGTGAAATTGAAAAAAACTTGAAAAATTAAAATTTTGGCCGAGGGATCCTGTGGGATCGACCTGGTATGGTCACCAGTTCTGTAGCAAGGATTTCTCCCTGCTACAGGGATAGGAATGGCTCCCTTATACCTATGGGGACGAATGGTAGGTTCCTGCTAATGGTAAATGCTAAAAAATGAAACAAAAATGTAAATGATAGAATAATAAACTAACACTAAGGCTAAGCTAATGACAAAAAGAAAGAGAAGCAATGTTGATGAACCCCTCTGCAAACACGAGTTAGGGTTCCGTCTTCAAAACCTGCAAACAAATCCTAAGCTATGATAAAACCTACAAAACAATGTTAAAAAGAAAAAAAAAACCTGCAAATGGGGAAAAGGGTTAGAAAGCAAAGCATATTAAACAACTAAGAAACATAAATAAAACATGGTATAACTTCTCTGGTGGAAATGGGCCACCATGCCCAAGCCTGTGGAAGCACCTCTCTTGGCTAGGGAGCAATGGCTCAATGGGGATGGAAATGGAGGAGAGGGAGTGTGGGTGGTTTGAGAGGCAAAGGTCTCAAAGCATCCATGGGCAGTGTAACAATAGGCAATGGGAGAAGTGTTTTGAGAGTGACCCTCCACCCTCCTTTAATAGCTTTTCCAAGGGGTCTTAGGGTTTTAATCCCTTGGTCAGGGATTTAGCCCCATTTTTGGGCTTTTAGCCCCTTCCACCCTAAATTTAGCCCCTTTTAGGGTTTTAGCCCCTTTTTGAGGGCTTTAGCTCCTAGGGGGATATTTTTGGCTCCTTTTTGGGGTTTTTAGCCCTTTTTCTCCATCCTTAGGCTATTTTGGAGATGTGGGGGTCTAATGGAAGGTCTAATGGAGTGATATGAGAGTTGTGAGATGGTTTCTGTAGAAGGAGCAAGTCGACGAAGTCGACTTGAACGAATACCGACTTAGTTGATCAGCCGACTAAGTCGATGGGCTGACTTAGTCGATCAACCGACTAAGTCGGTCGGCCGACTAACTAGAAAGATTAGGCCGGCTAACTAAAAGTCGTGTTGGTTCATCGAACTAAGAGGTAGTTATTTTGTAACTATCTATACATTGTATATATTAGGCTGTTGAGCCAAACGAGAACTTAGTTCAGTTCTCTGCCTTGTATGAACTCATTACATTAATATAATCTGTTATCCTATATGTTCTTGTCTCTTGTCTATAAATTATAGTTATGTTTTAGTATGTATTATTGGTAACCTTATGTGATCTGTGATATTACAACATTGGTACCGTTGCCGGTAGTACATGTCTAAAATATATGCTCACATATGATACCAGAGCAGGAGATCAAGGACTGGTGGGACCGTAAAGTTGCGAACTACTTGCAAAATTATGCAAGACGAAACAGATTAACAGTCACTGAAGCTAGAGCCATATTTTTCATAGAGACACATGAAAAATTCATCGAAACAGTGCCACAACTGTTGAAGCAGCTTCTGGATGAGAAGACCGGATGCGACTAAAGAACATCAATTGCTAGATAAACTGTTCCGAGGGGGATGAACAAATCTATCGGAGTGGTTTGAGAAAATCGCCAACGAATTATGTGAGGAGCAAGCAGTTGAAGACGGAACGTCTGTAGAAACTATCAAAGTGAAATTCTACACATATTTCACCGAACAATTCTTATGCTCCTTGCCGACCTTTCTGTTCAAATTCTTGATAGAGAACGGAGCAGGCCACATCGTCGAACCTAGACCACCACTGTGCGAACAACCACCAAACACCAACTGGGCAGAAAAGCAGAGGAAGTGGGAGAAATTTATTGCAGAAAGGGAGTGGGAATACTTCCTGAGCAAGTAATTTGAACTATCCGGGCTTTCTAAAATCATCGAGTAGGCTATGGGGGGGTAGCTGGTCTTGTGTCGGAGGTAGAGTATAGTGGATCGTAGTCGACCTAAGGAGGATAGACGTCACTAGTGATGAAAAGTCGACTGTAGAAGACTTGAAGAAAATAGTACTGTATGGAAGTATTTCAGACATTCAGAAACAAGAAAGGGACGAAAGACAGCAGAGAAGGGACGCAAGACGCGAAAGAGCCGACGGGCTACGCAGAGAACAAAACCCTAGGGAGACCAACTGTGAAGAGAATCCACCAGAGTCAGGTCATGACCGACAGGAAGAGGGCGTAGAACAAGAGGTGTCCCCTATGGAGGAAGAAGTATGGATAGAGCAGCCAGAATCTCTCCAATTAACAGCTCCCGGTGAAGGAATGACCCTTTCCCCATTAAATCCACATACCAAAATACAGACTATTGTCGAAGATGACCTCCAACTAAGAGCTGGTGACTATAGTATCTGGAGTTGACTAGGCGATGATACGTACACCGGACGACATCTTGTCATACGCCGACCATTCGAAGGGAACTGGGTGATGATTCAAGCGGCACCCTCCCTCTGAAGTATCCACTTGCTCTTACCGACACATGAAGGAGCACCCCCCCCGCCAAGTACAGCTTTTGAAGAAATTGAACACACAGCCCTGCACACACAAAGTTTCAGTGGACCATCAACAGTAGAAATCCACAACAACCCACTATACGTCGAAGAAGAATTGACCACCGATGGAGGCACAAGTTTCGTCAACCAAAATTCTGCAGGAGCGACTACATCAATAACCCCACCACTTTCACCACCACCCACACCTCCGACCCCGCCAAATTCTGAGAGCAGTGAAAGTGATTCAGACATGGGTCACGGATCAGCTCACATTCCTCTCTACGAAGGGGATGAAGACCCCAGATGACATTGGTTCGTCTGCGAGTCGACCTGGGAAGCAAACCAGGTGACGGATGAAGACCGATAGATGGCTCAGTTCGCGGGAGCCTTACGGAAAAGGGCCTTGACCTGGTACATGAAATTTTCGGAAAGGAAACCTAGAGCAATGAAAGCTAAGATTAAAGCACAATTCTTATCATTTTTTAAGACCCCAGATGCCAAGCACCTGGCCGCTAAAAAGCTCAAGAAAACACAGCAAAAGCTAGGGGAGACAGTCCACGACTACGACAAACGCTGAAAGGACAAATTATATTATGTTATTGATGAACAACTACTAATTCAATGGTTCCTTGTAGGATTATCACAGAAAGTACACCGACACATCAGTCTGGAAACGTTCAAGACATATGAAGATGCGCTGACCAAAGCTCTGTAGGTGGAAATAGACGAAGACATACCTTCATATTCGACGGACCACAGGTTAGAAGAACAACTCGAGAATGTGCAGAAGTATTTGAAAGAACTGACCCTCAAGAATCAAGAAATCTGATGTACTAAATGTTCGACGGCCAGACACTCGAAAGATAATTGTCAACATGAATATAGTCGACAAGACGTCCGTTTTGTGCAAACTAAAGAATTTTGTGACATTTTCCAGGAGGCCGGAGATCATTCTACGAAAGAATTTCCATTTAACATGAAGAATGCAAAAGCCTCCTGGTGCTCCATCTGTGAGGCAAAAAGTCACAATACGACCGACTGTCAATTAAACCTGAAAAATAGACAGAACTATCAGGCGGTCTACCAGACGAATGCAGTAGCGCAAAGCAATGAGAAAAATAATACCAATGACCAGAACGGGCAAAGATACGAAGGCCGACGATATGAGCATCGATACGACAATCGACGACAAGGGTTTGGAGGAAGAGGTTGATTCGTTGGGAATCGTGACATACGACCGTGTCGATCTAACCGGTGCTTTATATGTCATAAATAAGGGCACCGATACGTCGACTGTCCATACAAGGACAGGACTGATCTAAAATTCTGTAACCATTGTGGCGTAGGTGATCACTCTCTGGAGGATTGTCCTACCATGTTAGAGAAAATCAATAATAAGAAAAATGTTAATGTCTTGTCTTGTGTACAAAAGCATGATGTGCTAACTACTAAGAATCTAAATATCGTTACTCGACAAGGCACAAAAACAGGCCCTGATAATCCTCAAATTAGTAAAATTAAAAAAACAAATGGGTATCCAGATCCTATGAAAGAAGAACACACATATCAAGAAGCCGCCCACATATTCCATGACATTTCACAACAAGAAGATAGTATTAATAGTCGACTTAGCACGACACAGCAATTAACCCATCTCATTCAAAACGACAAATCCGAAGCCCAGTTCATTAATTTATTACATGAAATAAAAAGCACTAACTTGGGTAAACAAACTAAGAACATATGCAGCCTAAATCAAAAAGACAAAAACGATGCCGACCCACTTGTCAACCTAGAAATAGAAGGGTATCACGTCCGACAAGTAGTACTTGATTTTAGGTCTCAGGTAAATATCATGACCCGAGATACATGGGAAAAGATGGGCCAACCTCGACTCTATGAGTCAGGCATATACCTAAAACTCGCCGACCAAGGTCTCATTGAACCCATTGGGGTTTGGAAAGACGTTGACACAACCATCAAAGGAATCTTGACTAAGGTTGATTTTGAAATCATCGACCCAAAAGAAGGATCTAGCTCCTTCCCAGCGCTAGTTGGTCGACCTTGGGGACGAAAGATGAAAGCCTCCGTATCCTTAGACAAAGAATGAATTAAGTTAAAAGGAAATGGTCAAAAAGTCATTGTACCCATTAATCCTTCCCAAGGAGCACCTTGGACCGAACCGATTGATGAGGAAGTCGATGTCTGACAACTGTATCAGATCCAAAACAATACGGACTATACAGAGCCAAACATCTATGGGGAACTTCACTTAGGTAACCAAGACTCAATTGGTTACAATTCTGATGCTGAATTATATGACTGGGAAATGGAGAATTATGAAACACAAGCAAGAGGGTGCTGGACTATACAAAAAGTACAGAAAAAACCCACCCGACAGTGCCTCATTGTATCAATTATCCCTAAAGTATTTGAAAAAAAATTCAGAGACCGACCTACCTTACAACCAACCAACTTACACACTACTCAACTGCCCAAGTATAAAGAAAGGGAATCCCCAGTCATGCATGTTGAACAAGTATCTAAAAATATTGGAGCACATGGTAGAATTCAAAGCTTAGTGAAAACGTTTATAGGTCAAGCAGCTAGATGGTGGGACACCCATCAATCAAAATTGCAGAGCTAGACAACTGCTTCAACTTTCTTTGTCGAACGGTTTGGTGGAAAAAAGTTAACCCCGGAAGCTCAAATACCTCTCTTTATCCAAGGTCAAGACCCAGAAGAACACATTAAGACTTGTGAAAAAGAGTGGAGAAGACTTGGATATAAAGATGAGAGAGCCTGGCCACATTTGTTCCCTTCAAAACTAGCCGACTTACCTAATAAATGGTATAAGATGGAGGAAGCTCAAGGAGAAATCTTCTTTTGGCATGAACTTAAACAAAATTTTATTAAGGACTTCCAGTTCATACGTCAAAATGAAAAATTGACTGGGACAGCACACCAAATCAAACAATTTCTCCAACCGACAGAAAAACAACCCTCCCAAGACCATCGACAAATCAAGGACTGTAACAAGATACAAACTGAATCAAAATCACAGTTGACACGTTTACACTTAGAAAATGAACACACAGAAGGTAAGAGCTTCAGATGGAAGACCAACCACATTGAAACAACCAAACCGATCTACTCAATCTTAAAAGTCGAGACCACCGACAAACCCGATCTTGACAGAATGACTGCAGCCGAATTCCCTGCCACATTCTCACAGTTCACAGAAGGAAGTTGGCCGATCAATGAAGCTAAAGCACCAGAGTGGCTAGATGCCAAAGTGAAAACTAAGGAGGTTGACATTTCCAACGACGACCGACCGAAAATAGCCAAGATTGGTGACTACTGGAATGAACAACAGACCACTGAAATAGTGAACTTACTTAGAGAGTTCCGGGATGTCTTTGCAAGGGACTATAAAGAATTAAAAGGCTTAGTACAAGAGATGGGAGAAATGAAAATAGATACTAAACCTGATGTTCGACCTATCAAGAAAAGACCTTATAAACTAGCTCATAAGTACAAAGAAATAGTTAAAAAGGAAATCGACAACATGTTAGCAGCAGGGATCATTTACCCCATCGATCAGTCCTAATGGGCAAGTCCCATGGTCGTTCAGCCAAAGAAACATGACCCGACAAGGTTGAGAATTTGTGTATAATTTAGGGAGCTTAACAAATTCACATTGACAGATCCATTTCCAACCCCCTATGCTGATGAAATCTTAAATGAAGTTGTAGGACATGAATGCTATTCATTCATAGATGGATTCTTAGGGTATAACCAAGTACCAATAGCAAAAGAATATCAAAAGAAGACAACATTTGTCTATGAATTTGGCTCTTTCTCTTACAGAGTTATGCCTTTTGGGCTAAAGAATGCACCTGCAGTGTTTTCCCGAATTGTTGTCAAAACCTTCCAAGAATATATCTATAAGACCATGGCAGTATACTTCGATGATTGGACTATATACTCCACATGAAAAGATCACTGCACATGGCTCTGACTCATGCTGGAGAGATGTCGACAGAGCCAACTCTCCTTGAACATTAAGAAATGTATCTTTATGACCCCTATATGAATATTCTTAGGGCATATTGTCTGTAAAGATGGTATCAAGGTCGACTTTGCTAAAATTAAAATGATCCTCAACCTGAAACCACCGATAAACCCTAAACAGGTCAGAGTGTTACTTGGACATACAGGATATTATAGGAAGTTCATAAGACACTATTCAGATATGACCTACCCTCTTGAAGAATTACTAAAGGAAGACCAAGAATTTAAGTGGACAGAAGAATGCCAAATCTCCTTCGACAAACTGAAAAGAAAACTGGTCGAAGCCCCTATACTCAAATTTCCAAACTGGTTGACCAAATTTCATGTGCATATTGATGCCTTGGGAATAGCAATCAGAGCAATCCTGACTCAACCAGGGGATGACAGGATGGATTACCCTATAGTGTACAGCAGTCGAAAATTAAATAAGGCTGAAAGGAACTATTCGACCACTGAAAGAGAAGCCCTAGGTATGTTCTTTGCCCTCCAAAAGTATCGACATTACTTATTGGCCAACCCTTTCACATTTTATACTGACCATCAAGCTTTGAAGTACCTTGTTAATAAACCCCTGCATCATGGAAGAATTTGTCGCTGGCTACTTCTGTTTCAATAATTTGAGTTTGAAGTAGTGGTCCGACCAGGAAAGTTAAATGTCGGGCCCGACCACCTATCCCATATCAACACAGGGGAGGAACCGACCAGAGTCGATGAAGACTTGCCGGATGCACATTTATTTCGCATAGAAGCAGTACCCGAAGAACTAGAAGAAATCGCTCAGTTCTTAGAGACAGGTCAGGCACCCGAAGGTTTGAACACCAAGAAGAAACAAATCTTAGCTATGAAGGTTGCACCCTACAGCCTCATCAATGGATTTTTGTACAAAATGGGGTTAGACGACATTCTCAGAAGGTGTGTACTCGACCACGAGAGGGAACAGATCATGCATGAAGCACACTATGGACCTGCAGGAGGACATTTCCAAGTAGACACCACTGCAAAGAAAATCCAACAGTCAGGATTATGGTGGCCGACAATCCACAAAGATTGCAAAAACTTTGTTAGTCGATGTGATAGATGCCAACGACTTGGTCGACCTCTGCCGAGCACAGAAATTCCCTTGATATATATAAACCCTAGTCTCACATTCAAAATTTGGGCTATAGAATTCATAGGACCTTTCCCTATCCCTACCAAACGATCAAGTGCAAGATATATTATCACAGTAGTGGAATATGTCACTAAATGGGCAGAAGCTGAACCCGTCGATACATGTTCAAGTGAAGTAGCTGCTAAATTTATCTACGAAAACATTATCACTAGATTTGGATGCCCACTCACATTGATCAGCGACCAAGGATCACACTTTATCAACAAAACCATCAAAAATTTGACCAACCAGTTTCATATCGACCACCGACAAAGCACTGCATATCATCCTCAGTCGAACGACGCGATTGAAGCTTTCAACAAAACATTGACAAAAGGGTTAACCAAAATATGCAACACCGATAAAGACGACTGGGATGAGAAAATCCCTGTGGTTCTCTGGGCATATAGGACAGCATATAAACGGTCAACCGACCAAACCCCCTTCCGACTAGTCTACGGGAAAGAAGCAGTCGTCCCCCTACACTTCCGACAGCAGACACCTATTATTGCATAGCTACTACATGTCAATGTCAAACAGGTAATAAAGGACCAACTATTCCAACTCAGTAAGCTAGAAGAACATAGACTCATGGCTATCCAGCATCAGGAAATCCACAAACAACAACAGAAAGCCTGGCACGACCGTAACATCAAAAACAAAAACCTGTCGGTCGGCGACCTTGCTTTACTTTATAACAGTCGAGTCAAGGGAAAACCCAAGAAACTACATACAGAATGGATGGGACCTTACATTGTCAAAGAAATAAACCCCAATGGCTCGGTCCGACTAAAGACATTACAGGGCCTAGTATTTCGGAAGCTCGTTAATGGAGCCCGACTCAAACGTTACAGAAACTAAAAAAAAATAAAAAATCAAATAACGACCTTAACCGTCAATCAAAACCCATAAAAAGCTAAAAAAAAAATTCCAAAAACAAAACAATACAATCAAAACCAAACAAACATGACAGCAACTCACTACTTCGATAACCGACATCATCATCTTCAACCATCCTCATCGACCATCCCGACCGACCATTTTCACCTCCGACATCGACCAACGACCTCAAGAGTCCCATCACGCATTGATGGCCTTGAGCGCCACATACATTCCACAATTAAGTCCCATTCGAGTATTATAGCCGGACTGTCCAGTCCGCCATTAATACGTCCATCCGCGCACGCAAAAACACCCACGCCTATAAATACAAGACAAACGAAGGTTCATCCACCACACCATTTACCCAATTTACCCATAGAGAAACTGCACCCTCAGTCGACTAAATACCAAGAACCCTGTAACACCTCCGACCAACCCAACACAATGGCACCCAAACTGACCTGAGCAGTGGCTAAGGCAAGAGAGCTGAAGGCAGAGGACACACCCTTGGTCCGCCGCTTAAAGAACATCAAGAACGCTAAAGTCCAAGACGGCCAATGGCAGAAACTCTGGACAGAAATCCAAGAATGGGCCTATGTCAACAAAAGGATGACCCAGGCCACTGAGAAAATCCGGAAGAGCACCATATTCAACTACCCTAACGCACCACTGATGGCAAGATTTGGTGGGACGAAAGAAGCCGCGGTCAAATTCATCATCAATCGTTACCACAACGGCCGATTCTACTTTGACAGGCCGATTGACATTACCGGGGATGTTATCTCTCGACTTACTGGTCTGTCCAACGAAGGCATCCCTCTACCAATTGGGATAAAAGAAGGGTTAGTCGAAGAGCTTACAGGCTCGCCGTCGGGAAATAATTCCAAAGGTTTGATGATTGGACAGATTGCGACACGGACACCAAAAATCATGGCTAAAATCATTGCAATCACCCTTACATTGGCCGGTCGAGGTAGTGACCTTAAACTGGAGATGCTGGATGCTGTCGACACCATCGCGACTGACGGTCGGATCTACCGATGGGGAGACTATGTTGCCGACATGGTAAAAACCATCTGCGAAAGATGCCAAGAAATAGGAGGTATGATCAAGTTCCCCTCTCTCATTCTCTGGATTGTCATGTACCATATCTGTCCAGAAGGTAGTCCAGTATTATGGGAGCCGACCAAGTTCGAGATGAACCGATTTAAACCCTTCTCACAAAGAGGAACCTGCATGATCTGGCACAGGGGAAAGTCTTCTTAGAAAAATGGTTTCAGTAGTTGAAGGTTCGCACGACGAGGTGGAGGGTTCCCCAGAACATCCGACGAAACCTCCCTGCGAACTCCCATATCCAGTTAGAGCTTGACCACACGTCGGTCTGGTACATGCAAGGTCAGGACCCCAAAGCCTAGGACCTCGACTACTATCCGACGATCGATCAGATTTTCTGGGAGTTGACCCGACAGGCTCAAATAAAAATACAAATACCCAAGGCTGCCAAATAGGTCGAATTCTCCATCACAGAGCCACTTACAGACCAGGAAAAAGAGGAAGACTATGAGCTCAACCTGTACATCAGCACATTTGTGTCGGAAGACACCCCGGCCGAGCC
The DNA here is from genome assembly GCA_001517045.1 of Pseudotsuga menziesii. Lineage (NCBI taxonomy): Eukaryota > Viridiplantae > Streptophyta > Pinopsida > Pinales > Pinaceae > Pseudotsuga > Pseudotsuga menziesii. Next base: position 94,881 of record LPNX010922839.1, on the reverse strand, counting down.
CACTAGTCGGCTACACATCACTATCAAACCTCCGACTGCAAAGGTAGTCGACCCACAGCAAACAGAGAAACAACAAACAACAGTACAACCACAGCATCAAAAAAAACCCCCGGCTCCAGCAATTGTCAACCCAATTAAAATACTGACAGGTGAAGTCGAGGACATCGACCCAGAATATGCGTTATCCCAAAGCATCATTAAGAAGCTGGCCAAGGAGATAGCTATCGCCAAAAAGAGACTCAAGGCCCAAAAACTACAACAAGGGAAGGGTAAGCGCAAGCTTCTTCTTACTGACTCGTCCGACAATGAGGAGGAGCTAGTAGCTACGGCTGTCAACATTGTCGAGGACACCGCTGCAAATAGAGTATCAGTTGAAACTCAGTTTCAATGATATCTGGAAGCAGGAGCTCCGAAGGGTCGGCCAAAGAAAGCAAAAATGACACCGACGCCTGAAAACATTGTCGACCTTATGTCGACCCCTCCACCTCCATCCCTGACACCCGTAGTCGAGGAGAAAGCATCAGTACAACAGGCGGCCAGTCCCCAGAACCTCTATCAAAGAGCAATCCCGGAGACAGTCAAAGCCAAGGTCGACTAGGATGCTGAGCTTAAAGCCTTCTTCGCGACACTTCCTGCACTGTTTCAGTTGGCCCACAAAATACAAACAACAGCTCCTCTCTATGCAAGCAAAAATCCCTATGCAACAGTTACGATGACATTCACCCAACACCAACAAGGCGACGTAATTGGAGCATCATAGTCTGTCATGGAGCCAATCAACACCGATGCCCAGTATGACCTACCCTCTACACCTTTGGAAGTAGGTATCTCTTCCGACGGAAGCCCACAACACACTCTAGTTGACCCCGCCACCCCAGTCCCTTCTCCGACCCCATCGCCTCCACCACCATTATCACCACCCCGCCACCACCACCAGATTCACAACCAGATCCACAACCAGACCTATCACAAACACATACATCTTCCCAGCCGGATGTAGTCATACCAACCCCCCAACCAGAAAATTCATTGACTTTCGTTCCCCCGACCACATCCCCAACCTCAACTGCCGAAGGCACCCAGGAGCCGGAGGCCAACAAACACAAGAAGAAGAAATACCATCAGACCAAAACTTCCAACCTCTGAATCAGCTTAAGGGATGCAATTTCCTTAACTGACACAGAGGTCGGCCAGCTCCTCAAAACCGTGGCCAAAGAAGCAAATATAAGGATGGTTCGGAAAACTAAAGAGCTTACAGCCAAAAATGCAGAAGAAGTAGAGTTTCTCGGCCGATGCAGAGCTCTAGCACAGACTGTGATACCAGGCCTGGTCGAAGTCGACACAGATCGACCACTTGAAAGAGCATTGCACCTCTTCGAGACTATGGTATCAACCGTCCAGGCCCGGATGCAAGAGACTAAGGAAGAACAAAAGGAGGAAACTACTCGTCTGCTCCTAGCATAGCACACTACCTTCTCAGAGGCCTACAAGGTGCTGCAGGACCACATGGAGGAATCGGTCGTCACAAAAGAAGTCTTACACGACTGGCCTACTCATTATGGGCAGGTATATCAGCAGAAAAGGCAGACAAGACAAGGCATTCAGGCTTTGGAGGGCAGGAAAACAATGGAGGCAGCACTCAGACAGACCATAGAAGAACAGATCGTGCTGGAGACCACCAAGCTGCAGCAGCTGGAACGAGCAGCTCATCAGTGGGTGCAACAGGCTCTTCCAAACCTAGAAAAGGTTGATGTCATCTGCCCCCAGATGAAATGCCTCATCGACGCAGCAGCAGAGTAGAACCAATCTTTAGGCCCCAATATGGATAAAATTGTAGAAATTCCCATTTCAGAAAAGATGTCAGTCCTGTCAAGTTTAAGGACATTGAAGATCGACATCCAGAAAGCCTTGCAGAGTTGGAAGGACTTTCAACATCAACTTGCCATCACAACTCCAGCCATCGTCGAAGTCTGTGTCCAGAAGAGACCAACCATCCGTCTGCATAGTCCACAGCAATAGCAATCTTCAACGGTTCGACAGAACTTCAATTTTTGTACCTCCCTGTTTCTTCGGGATGAAGAAAATTTTTGTTCGTGGGGGAGATGTAGAAGGAGCAAGTCGACGAAGTCGACTTAAACGAAGACCGACTTAGTTGATCAACCGACTAATTCGATGGGCCGACTTAGTCGATCAGCCGACTAAGTCGGTCGGCTAACTAAAAGTCATGTCGGTTCACCGAACCAACAGGTAGTTATTTTGTAACTGTCTGTACATTGTATATATTAGGCTGTTGAGCCAAACGAGAACTTAGTTCAGTTCTCTACCTTGTATGAACTCATTACATTAATATAATCTGTTATCCTATCTGTTCTTGTCTCTTGTCTCTAAATTATAGTTATGTTTTAGTATGTATTATTGGTAACCTTATGTGATCTGTGAGATTACAATAGTGTTCTTGGGTGGTGTAGGCCATTGAGAGCTAAGTGGGGGATTTTTGGGTTAATAGGTGTTACAATACTTCCTACCATACTGCATCTAAAATGATTGCATATGAAGTTGTTTATGGGCAGCCACCCCCAATGCTCCTTCCATATACCCCCCATAGTTCACCAGTTCAGGCACTTGACATGGTTCTACGCAACCGTGATCATATTCCTCCCATTCTGCAAGAGAATATTCACATGGCAAGAAATCACATGAAGCAACAAGCCGATCAACACTGTTCTGAGTGCACCTTTCAAGTCGATGATATGGTTTTTCTTCATTTGCATCCTTACGAGCAACACTCCCTGAAACTCAAAGGGAATCATAAGCTAGCTCCAAAGTTCTATGGGCCATATAATTTTTTTTAGAAGATTGGGTCTATTCCATATAAATTGGAACTTCCTCCTTCTTCTCGCATTCACCCAGTCTTTCATGTCTCTTATCTCAAGAAAGTGCTTGGCTCCAACATCAGAGCACAAACTATTTTGCCAAAGCTGGATACGAAAGGCTCCATCATTTTGGAACCAAAGGCCATCCTCAATACGTGCACTCGTCAGCTTCATTCTCGGTCCATCACAGAGTTCTTAATTCATTGGCACAACATGCAACCAGAGGATGCTACATGGGAACTACTCCTTTAGATTCAGTAGCAGTTTCCACATCTAAAGATTTGAGGACAAATATTTTTCTAAGAGGGAGGGGATGTTAAGAACCCGTGTCAACCCCCCTCTTTATTTTGTTAGTATATTTTGTCGGACGCATATGCTTTGTAAGTCGTCCCATTAGTATGATGTATTATCCCACATTCATGGGGAGTAAGTAATAATTGTTTAGACGTCTAGTTAATAGGTTGCATTATCTCACATTCATGTGGAGTAATAGTTGTTTATATTAGAATTAGTATATAAGTATGTGTTGAGGCTAATGAAAGGATCGAAGAGTTATTTTGTATTGAGCTTGCTCAAAGAAGGTTTCCCCCTCGAAGTGACCCGTGATCAATAAAATCTCTTTTGTGCTCCAATATTTCTGTTATATCGTGCATTTTGATTTTTCATTGCAGGAGGTTCTCCACATATATCCCTCTAGGATACTATCAACCAGACCTCGACGACGCGCGGTTCTCTATTGTCAGTCTCCTATAGCTCCTGGATTAGTGCAGGGGTCCAGGACGTCGATTCTCCTCCTTGAAAGTTCTTCTTCTTGTATGTGAATCACACCATCCACTCATACAATATGATAGGAAATTCACTGAAGAAGTATTCATGTGGAACTTCGTGTATATATCTCGGTAACCACCTGTTTGTTGTCAGTCCATGGTTCTAATTTTCTACTTAATTCTCTCAGCTTTTGATCAAACCAATCTTCAAGTTTCGATTGCGTTGGATGCCACATCTATTCTGGGGTAACCATTTGTCGAATGCTACATGCCCTCCTCTCATTCGCAACAAGGTCTCGACAATGAACCATTTGTTGGCGCAATCTTGACCAACAAAACTGAGTTGATAGGGGTTCCACTCTATCGATGCTCAACACGTCGTGATCTCCCTAAGCATCGGCCCAGATAGGTTTTACCTTATCCATCAACACCCATAGAGAAGATGAGGTCTCACCCGAGATGTTCGAGGGAGACAATAAATGGCAACAGTAGTTCAGATCAATTCACATCACATCTTATTAAACCTATAGAACAAATCGCAGATCAAAACAGACTACGATCTAGTATCAGTCTGTCTAGTATCACATCCGGTATTCACTCTCCATCTATGCGTCTATAATGTCAATATGTTTCTTACATGCATAATTCCTCTATTTATAGGCTTGTTCCTTTACATTCAAGGTCCACTTCTAACTAACTTCTAACAAAATTAACCACTAAGGACCAATATTCTGAAGAAATGGTCAATAACTACAAAAAGTGACATGAAATAAAAAAAATGGACTATTTTCCTCCTATCGTGCTTCCTTGTCCTTGAGTGGTGCCACATGAGTATGCACAACATCCTAGATGCACACTGACTCACTTACCCCCAACCCCTTGCCAACAGTTATCATCTTAGCTATACAATTTTATGGTTTGAATACTTGTTTATTTGCTTATGCAGTTTGATTAAGCACTTAAATTGATCTTTTTAAGGTATTTTTACAAGGTTAATAACTCAATTTTCACATGCAATTTTATGGTTTTTGGTATCATATCAGCTTAACCATTACATTGTGAGTTTGTGAATTTTAATAATATCAAGGATTCAACATGGTGAAAGAGAACTTGATAACTCGACCAAGAAATTGCTTCAAGAAGAGGGAGAATAGCTTCACCAAAAGGAGAATATGGGTCTTCTTCATTCCCATCTGAAGGAGAATTTATTAAGGATTTCATGAGGATGAAAACAATGGTGGAGGATATTTATCAAGATCGGAATAAGGGCGAACAAGGTGGCCCATATCATACTGAACATAAAAGAGAAGGAGGTGGTGAGGACCCTCCAAAAACTTCACGTTCTTTTATTGATTGTTCTTTACCTTCTCCATTTGAAAATAAAAAGAATTTTGATGGAAAGTTTGATTTCAATATGTGTTAATTAAATCTTGATATTAAGTTTGAATTACCTATTTATAATGGAGAACTTAATGATGAAAAATTAGATAATTGGATCCATCAAATAGAATTTTATGGTAGGTTTCAAAAATTCACTGAAGATAGAATCAAAACTTATTTGGATTCTCTCTAACTTGGAGAAACTTCCCTCATATGGTGGGATATCAGATCTCAAGAGTATCTTTCCACAAAAGGTAAAATTATATCCTCTTGGTATGAGTTTACTTAGCATTAAAAAAGCAGTTCTATCTGTTGGGTATATGCAACAAGCTATGATGGATTGGAAAAAATTGAGGCAAGGTAAAGGACAAAGTGTGCAAGAATACACATAAGAGTTCAGAAAAAGAGAAACGGTACTTGGTATACCTCTATACACTCAAGAAACTCTTCTCAAGTATATAGGATGATTACATAGTTATTTATGTCATATGATACTTATGTTTAATTCAACTAACTTGATGAGGTATGTGTTCAAGTGACTCATATGGAGTCAAAGGAGAAGAATACAAAAGAAAACTTTTCCAAGAAACCTTTTAAACCATATGGAAACAAGTTCAAAGGTAAATGGAAAGGTAAACATACAACTACAGTGAAGAAAGAAGGAGAAAAACATACGTGCACTCACTTCCAGAAAAATGGTCATGATGCATCCAAATGTTGGAAACTTCACCCGTAACTCAAACCTGAGAAGGTTCAGAAGAAGGAAGACAAGAATACCACTGCTGTAACAATCCAACATGGTTTGGGATATGAATATTGGGATGAAAATAAGGTTGTTGCTACAAGAATGTAGAAATTCTAAAGCCTTGATGGCATAAGGAATTTCATAAACAAGCTAAGGATCTAGTCACACAATTAACCTCACAGATAATTGTAGAGAATTAGCATAAGGATAGAAGAAGAGGAATTAATGAACACACATTAATGAATGATCAATAAATGATAATTGATATTATTACATAGGTAATACATCCTTGTAAAAAATAAAGTTGCTAGAAGACAACTCAAGCTAGCTCATAAAGAAGGCTTACTAATTATGATAAACCCCATAGTTGGATAAAGCGCTTTCCTAGTCTATCAAGGATCTCATGAATTAGCAATAGCATGTGTGAGTGATGATGAGTGAAGGAAATACTTTCTAATCTTGGAATATGGAGAGAAAATAATGGAGCATGGGTTGGTAACAAAAGCTGCCAGTTTCCTAGTTAATTAGCTTTACCTTATCCACAGAAAATAAGAATAAAGAAGAATCTACTATAAAGTGTTGTTACTAATTATGGGAGTCAATAAAGTTGTCAAGATCAACCCAGAATCACAAATAAATCATTTCTGCAGTATAGATAGCAAGTGTTGACTTTAAGGTGCAAGTGGATGCCAACTATCTAAGCTAGTGGGTAGAAAATTAATCAAATAATGATTAATTATTTTATGAGTGGGTTTATGATATTCCAACACCCCCCTTTAATCCTGACTTTATAATGATATCTTTGAACTAATCAGAAATAAATATGTGTATAGGGCCCAACAACAAGGCTATGGTCACCCTTTTACAATTTATCTTGTCCAAAGAAACGAGGAAAGAGGAAAACCACAAGGGGAAAATCCTCCCTCAAGAAAGGACATGAAAAAGAAATACCAAAACTTTTGAACTGCTGGTGTTGCTGCTGCTCCAAACTAAATGTTGATGTATAGGGGAATCTTCTTCTTGGGAAGAAGATAAATCTGCTCACCTAGATAAAAAACATAGATACCTACAAGATGGATACTAGGACCATGTAGAACAACTGAGATCCAATGATGTGAAGGCAATAATGAAGGATCTTGAGACTTGTAATCAGCTCCAATATGATGATATGACTTGAACTTCGAACTGATAGAGATGAAATGAGCTCCACATAGATGAAATAATTGTCCAAGCAAATGTATAATGTCTCCATCTTCATTTACATAGATATGATGTGTGCAAGTGATCATGTAGGAACATAGAGAAGGCATAGGATCAAAGAGTGTGAATGCATGGGATCCATGGGTTGATCTACCTTCAAAAGAAACCAAGAGATCACATATAAGCGCAATAGTAGACTCATGGGAATATACTGGTAAAGAATCCTCTATGGTATAAGAATGTGAGGAAAGATAGTAATGTTCAAAATATTCAAGGAGGCTTTGAGAATGAGTGCCAAGTGTTATCCACCTGAATGGCACGTCTCCATCCGAGTGCCGACATTCACTATGTTGGCACACAAAAGGACATTTATGGATTGAGGGTTTCCCAAAACACTATAGATGGGGTTATTAAGAACTAGATTTATCATCCATCCAGCTAGTTATTTTTACCTTTTAAATATGTCAAGTCCTGTACGCGACTCTTCTTATATGCAACTCGTGTGTTGTACGCAGGTGTCGGTTATTGCATCTCATGTACATATTTGTACGTGGGTTACCCTTAGAGTAACTCACGTGTCATATGTGAGTTTCCAGTATTGATACCCGCGTACACCTTTCTTTGACATTTAAAATAAAAACTCATGATTACTTGAGATTAGTTAAGCACTTAACCTTAATCTCCTTAACTGTCTCAACCTCCTCAACCTTCGAAACTGCTTTATTTCACCATGTATAAATACAGGCCTTGGCGAGGGTGTTAATCACATACACTTGGAGAGCAAAGTTATGCTGGTGGATTTTATGCAGAAGTCTTTGGAGCAGTGGAACTAAGAATCCTTTGGTTGCAAAGGAGTCCTTGTCTCAGGCGTTGGGTTGTAATCTAAACTCTTTCATTATTGTTAATAAAGAGAATNATATATATATATATATAAATATGTGTATCATCTTGTATTTGGAGGATTGACTCTTGACAGGTGAAGGAGAAGCATCCCTGGAGGCTTTGGAGGAGAAGCAGAGCGGAAGAGGACAAGCTAGGATCAACCGTCGTGTATTGGGTTAGTCTTTTCTATCCTCCTATTTCCTTTACTACACTCTACATTCGATTTCCTGTAAGTTTCATGAGTATGTTGGTAACCCCAGACCTTCGGTTATAAGGTGTTTATTCCTGTACAACACCAAGAACAAAGGCGGAGCTGCAAAAGAACATGGGATCAAGTATGGTAAGTGGTAAGACACAAAAATGACTTTATTTGGCTAATCAAACATCCTAGAAGTCACTAGATTGCACACCATCAAGGAGAGAGGTATGCACAAGGTGTGAAAGGTTTGGCATATGGATCTCAGAATCCATGATAGAAAACATAGAGAACACTAAATGTGTGAGAGAATCATCAATAGCAATAGAATCTCAATTAGTCATTTATATTTCATCAACAACATCATAATAAGATGAATCAAGATATTCTACTTCAAGAGACACAGAAAAATATGGCTCTTCAATATTTGCTTCTTGATTAAAAGAGGAAGCATTCGAATGAAAGAGAGTAGTAGCAACATGAACTATATGAGAAACTTCTTCTCCATGATCAACTTAATCAGAGACTATAGAGGTCGAGACATATTGAGAGAGAGAAATAATTGAGGATATAGAGGCACTCTCCACATAGCTATAAGGATACTCATTTTTCTTTCCCAAAACTATATACAATGTTGTCCATATATCCTTTGGGTATTCACCAGAATCAATAAGGTAGAGCATGCTTGGAGAGATAGCTAGAAAAATAGCTCTAATTTCTCTATCATAGTCATTCCTATAGTTACTTGTCTCTTCATAAGACTCTTCACCTTCTCCAATATATATCTCATAGAGACATTGTCTCTTTCGAGATGAAATCATCTTCAATTTCCACTCAGAATAGCTTGTGAATGGAGAAAGAAGAGGAACTGATACTCTTGAATCCATTTAAAGGTGTACTTGCAAATCTAAAAAATGAGGATTAATTAATGAACTCTCAAAGATCTAATATGATATAGAGCTTTGATATCCTGAGATCNTCTAAAGCCTTGATGGCATAAGGAATTTCATAAACAAGCTAAGGATCTAGGCACACAATTAACCTCACAGAGAATTGTAGAGAATTAGCATAAGGAGAGAAGAAGAGGAATTAATTAACACACATTAATGGATGATAAATAAATGATAATTGACATTATTACATAGGTAGTACATCCTTATAAAGGAAATTAGAGTTGCTAGAAGACAACTCAAGCTAGCTCATAAAGCATGCTTACTAATTATGATAAACCTCATAGTTGGCTAAAGTATTTTCCTAGTCTATCAAGGACCTCAAGAATTAGGAATAAAATGTGTGAGTGATGATGAGTGAAGGAAAGACTTTCTAATCTTGGAATATGTTGAGAAAATAATGGAGGATGGATTGGCAACAAAAGATGACAGTTTCCTATTTAACTAGCTTTACTTTATCCACAGAAAAGTAGCATAAAGCAGAATAAAGAAGAATGTGCTGTAAAGCGTTGTTACTAATTTTGGGAGTCAATAAAGTGGTCAATATCACCTCGGAATCAGAAATAAATCATTCATTGGGTATAGATGGAAAGTGTTGAATTTAAGGTGCAAGTGGATGACAACTATCTAAGCTAGTGGGTAGGAAATTAATCAAATAATGATTAATTATTTTATGAGTGGGTTTATGATATTCCAACAAATAATTCAATGAAAAACTCATTCTATTTCTATTTCAAATCGTGAACATGTTGTTGGTTAAATAAAGAGAAGTGAGCTATTCCATATTAGGGTAATCTCTAAATGCACAAAAATTGATACTCCTTTTGATAGTGGATCACAAGGAAATCTAATTCAAAACAAATAGTTAAGAAACTTAATTTGGAAACTAAGTTACACTCAAAGCCATATCCACTTGGATGGGTATGTGATAATCCATAATTGAAAGTTACAAAAAATGTAGAATGAGAATTTCTATTGCTTCTGGATTTGTTGATGAAGTTGATCTGGGTGTGTTCCCATTGGATATTTGTGGTATTGTGTTGGGTAGTCCTTATCTTTATGATAGGATGGATTTCTTTTACAGGGAAGAAAAAAGGCATCAACTCACCAAATATGGTGTTGAATACAATGTTCAAGCACACTACATGAAAACTAATGTTTCTTTGGTTTCTGCAAATCAAATGAAGAGGATGGTCAATTCCAGTAAGATATTTTTCCTTATGATAGTTAAAGCAAATGATGCTGAACAAACTGAATAGTTTAAGGGATGTGATCCAAAACTTAAAAAATACTTGAATAAAGTAGTATCTGATTATGATATTCTATTTCAAGAAACTAAAGGGTTACCTCCTAAAAGATAAATTCAGCTTGAAATTCACTTACAATAATATTCACCTCTTCCTAACATTGGCATGTACACTTATTCAGTAATTGAGAATGCATAGATAAAGAAGTAGGTTCAGGGATTTCTTGAGAGAGGGGACATTCGTCCAAGTTCCTCTTAGTGTGGTTCACCGATTGTTTTGGTTCCAATAAAGGATGGAACATGTGCATGTATTATAGAGCACTAAACATAATTACAATTAAGAACATGTATCCTATTCCCCAAATTGACGATCTATTGCATCAACTTAACAATACAATTATTTCACTAAATTAGACTTGTGAAGTGGTTACCATAAAATTCAAATTCATGGCAATGATATTTGGAAGATTGCTTTGAAAACTAAATAGGGATTGTATGAATGGATGGTAATTCCCTTTCAAGGATTTGTAATGCACCTGCAAAATTTATGAGGGCGATGAATGATGTTTTTAGGTCCTTTATTGATGATTTTTTCATAGTCTACTTAGATGATATTCTGATTTTTAGTCGTACTTGGGAAGAGCATGTCAAGCATGTAAAATAACTATTGGATGTACTTGTAAGGGATAAATTGTACTTAAATATGTCCAAATGTGAGTTTGGGAAGACATCTTTGGTATATCTAGGTTACATTGTAGGGGGTCGTGAACTGAGAATTGATCCCTCTAAATTGGAGGTCATTGTGAATTGGGCTAAACCAAACAATGTAACTGACATAAGGATTTTTTGGGGAGCATCCCAATATTGGAGGAACTTCATTGCAAACTTCTCCTTCATAGATTCTCTATTACATGCTTTGACAAGTGTGAACAAATTATTTCAGTGGGAAATTAAAGAACAAAAAGCCTTGAACACTCTGAAAGAAAAGATTAGCATAGCTCAAATAATTGCACTGTCGGATCTAACACAACCATTTTAGATAGAAATTGATGCTAATGGTTATGCCATTGAGGTATTATTAATGCAACATTAAAATCCAATATGCTATCACTCTAAAACCTTCTCTAAATAAATAATTAACTATCCTACCTATGATAAAGAATTGTGCACATTAGTACAAAGAGTAAAGAAGTGGAAACAATACCTAATGGGTAAAGAAACAATCATAAATACTTATCATCAACCACTACAATATATTCAATCACAAACTAAGCTACAACAATCAAGTCATTTCAAGTGGATGGGTTTTTTACAACAATTTCATTTCATTATTAAGTACAAGAAAGGAATTCAAAACAAAGTTGCATATATGTTATCTAGACCTCCAATAAGTGCTTCTATTATCATTCAACCAAGTCCTTTGGTACATTTAAGTTATGTTTAACAATATACTAAGGATGAAGACTTTAAATAAGTATATGAAACACTAATGCATGTTTCGTAAAATGAAGAATTGGATTATAATGTTCACGACTGGTTGTTGTATCATCTTGCAAAAATCTGTATTCCACAAAGTGAAAGAGTGCATATGATAAGAGAATCTCATAATTCTCTCATTTAGAGACATTTTGGTGTAGGAAAACTATAGCACAATTACAAAAGTTTTGTTATTAGCCTTGAATGAATGATATTGTTTCTAGGTATGTAAAAGGATGTGTTATGTGTGCAAAAAGTAAGGCAAGTAATAGAAATTTAGGCTTGTACACTCCACTTCCAGTTCCTTCTCATCCATGGGAAAGTGCACCAATGGAATTTGTAGGAGGGTTACCAATGTATAGAAAAGGACATGATTACTTGTATGTTGTTGTGGATAGGTTAAGGAAAATGTACATTCTGATGACTTGTAAGAAGAAGGTCACAACTAAGTTAGTTTCTCATTTGTTTTTTCAACATGTATGGGTTCATTTTGGTTTACCTACTTCTATTATATATGATAAATATTCATGCTTCCTTGGGAAATTTGTGTCATATCTATGGGAACTTATGGACACAAAGTTGAAGAAAAGCACAACATTCCATCTACAAACTGATGGACAAACTGAAGTGGTCAACCGAACTATTTTCAATCTTCTTTGAGGGTATTGTGCCAAGCATCCTAAGATATGGGATGAGAAGTTGCATTGTGTTGAACATGCCTAGAACAGATCCATACACTCTTCAACAAAGAAGTCTCCATTTGACACATGTTTTGGGTATTTTCCAAAGTCTCCCTTAGACTTTGTGTTTGGGAAATATTCAATGGAATATGGACAGGTTGATGTGGATAAATCTTTGAAGTTTATTCAATAGATACAGTTGGTTCATCAAATAGTATAGGAATAGTTGGAATAAAGTCAGGACAAGTATAAATAAATACATGAAAAGCATTGAGTGGATCATCACTTTCAAGTTGGTTATCCATTTTGGATTCATATAAAAAAAGACCAAATCCAAGACGAAGGTATAAAATTGAAACCAATCAGGTATGAATCTTTTACATTTTTTAGATCAAGTTGGTAACAATTCTTTCTGGTTATATTTTCCTCCTTATATACAAATTTATTCCGTTGTTAATGTGGAAAACTTAAAATTGTATGAGCCTCCTATGATTTTGGACTAGGATGTACAGGTTCAAGTACCTTATGTTGATGAGTTTCCTCCTGAGTACCTCAATGAATTTCATGAATATGTCATACTTAATAAGAAATTAAGGTCTCCACGAAGAGGTGATGTGGAATATATTCATGTGGGGCTTAATGGAATGTATCCAAGTAAGGAACGATGGCTAGAGACCAGAAGAGTGAGGGAACTATACCCTCACCTCTTTTATGAATGATTCCATGCTTTTGGAGGCCCAAAAGATTCCTAGTGGAAAGGTTTGATCCAGGAGGATCTCCAATATCGATCAAAATGAAATTATTAAAAATGTAAAAGGATTTTACAGCACTGTATATCTCATTAATATCTTTTAGGTGACATTCATTTCGCAAGAAACAACCTCTAAACATGAAATATATTGAGTTTTAAATTTACAACAAAACATGTGAAATCTGTAGAAAAAAGGCCCACATGGCACACCAACAAGGTGCCACATGGAATTCACAGTCGGAATTCATAGTCATCATGGAGGTGACGTGGAGGTCCTATAGAAGGCCACGTGTAGGTTCCAGGCGACATGGCAGGTGATTTGGACCTACGACAGGTCAACAAGTGGCAGGGAAAGTATTGAGGTAGACCAATCCAAGCGTGCCACATGGCATCCTGATTGGCATATATGTTGTTTTACCAAAATATATGGGTTCGTGGAGGATTGAACCCCCGAATTCCTCTCCACTTAATCCTCCACCAAATATTCCTAGCCATATCCTCCGTTGGTTGTTTCTTAACTGTATAGAGAGCCATTGCTATATGAATTTGATTGGATTCTATTTTGGGAAAAAAGGTGAGCGGATGGCTTAGCCTTCAGCCCCCATGTGTATGTTAAATTGTAACCAATATTCCAATACTCTTCCAACATAACCAGCGAAACCGAAAGACAACAAATCACAAACCATATCTTATGCAAACACCATATGCCAATATATATTCACCACCACCATATGATATTTCCACCAAAACATATAACCATATCATTACCACGGTAAAAGGGAAGGCAAGAGGCCCACATGTTTGACCCCAAGACCTTCTCTCTCCTGTAAAAACGTGTTACCAATGGGCCACATCCCAATCTGTTGAATGGTTATGGTATATTTTATATTTTTAAATTTGTTTGCATTTGAGAACCCAAAAACAGGTGGATGTCCATGGATTTGGGCCTCTAAAACCACTACAAAGCCACCATTTCAAAGCCATGGGAGGAAAACGTTTGACACCTAGTTTTGGAATAGTTCCCGAGGTAGGAAAAGGGTACACTAGGGTACAATACATATATCTATACAGGTGTAGTACAAGGTATTTCTTGATTTGCGTTCTAGAGGAGGTCTCAACTAAATATAGTCGAGTTTATACTCGTTTTTCAGGAATTTTTGAGAGGAATTGAGTGGTACGTTATATTTCTGAGTTTAACTAACAGAACTCAAAATTTGTTCTGGAACTCATGTATGTAAGCATTTGAAGACTTAATAAGATCGGTCTTCTCATTGGAAGTGGCCTGGAGACGTACCCTAGGAGGGGTGAACCCTGTTATCACATATAGTCTACAATTTTATGGCTTTCGTACTTGTTTATTTTCTTATGTCGTTTGATTAAGCACTTACATTGATTTTTTAAAAGTCTTTTTATAAGGTTAATAATTCAATTTTCACATGCAATTTCTATGGTTAAAAGGATACTGAAATTTTCAGATCACTAAGGTTCAAGAAAAATAGAGGAAAGGAGATCCATAAGTGTCTCACGACATGCTTTTATGTATTTCAACGAATCAAGTAACATCCCCTTACTACCTCAACCTAGAATACCAAACGTAAGTAAAATGACATTGTAATTAGCTTTTCTAACCTCATAAAAGTTGTGGATAGGGTTAGAATACTGAAAGCTTGGCATGACTAAAGAATGATTTGGGGAGAATCCACTAGGGGGGAAAGAGTCAAAGATGAGTAAAGTCTTGGGGGATCTAGTAAAGTGTAAACTGGTTTCATCATGATTTCAATGACATAGAAAAAGAAAGTTGGTTACCATAAGTAATGGTAAATTACATGCTCAACAAATTGTGAGTGAGATATGCAATTATTAACCCAAAATAAAGTTAATATATATAAATATTATCTATGTCAAGGATACATTATACATATGAATGGAACCATCCCATAATTAGTTAGATTGAAGGATTGTTTTAGAGTTGAATCCCCATGACTATCTAGAAAATCCAAGATTTGTTGATTTTGAGAATAAAGTTTTAGAGAAAGAAAATAAAAAATCAAAATACTAATTACATATAATATATAACTTTAAAATTTAAATTTGACTCAATTTAAATAATAAAAGTTTCTCAATTAAAATTAATTCCTTAGTTTACCGTTTGTGCCTCCACTTAAAATGAACACCTCTAATGTCGGTTGTGGATACCATGGGAGCTTAGAGAGAGACAATGATGTAATAAATTTGAAGCATGGTATAGTCTAAAGGAAATATAGGAGAAATGGGAAGGCCACTTCCACCTCATAACCAGCCTAAAGCCATTTGTCTCCTTAGGAAGCAATGGATTTTCCTCTTTAATAAGTTTACAATTTTCTTAGAGGACACGCACCTTTTGGAGAAAAGTGGATTTTTTCTTGGCTAGAGGAAGAAGAGTGAGAAAATTAAGGATTTGGGTGAGATATAAATACCCCGACTCCTAATCCAGGAGATTTTTAAAGGTAATGGATCATGTAATTTGGATTTGCTGGGATATCAATGCTTCTATACGACCTAACCTTTACATGTGATTTTCCATTATCTGCAGTTAATCCTCTACTTTCAGAATTGAAAACTAGATGTATAATATGTAACCCTCTGGGTGTTGGTTTGGAATAAGATATATGTTTCGTTTTGAACCCGATCTGTGTTACATGACATCCTTTACGGGATGGGATGGAATCAGATCTACATTTTGATTTAAACTGAAGTTGTATTATGTGACGCCCTCTACATTTTGGTTTGGAATAGATCCAATTTCTGTGTTTTTATAATGTACAGATCCAAAATTATGCTTGCATTCTTTCAAATTATTGAATACGATTTGGTATGGATCACAACTTATATCTTAATGTAAGCTTGGATCTGGAGATTTGTTTGTCTGCATTTTGGATTCCAAAATTATTCCTGCATTCTTTAAAATTAATGAAAACAATTTTGTGTAGATAACAACTTAGATCTGAATGTAAGCTTGGATCTGGCGGTTTATTTGTCTGCGTCGTGGAATCCAAAATTATGCCCGCATTCTTTCAAATTAATATGATTTGGTGTGGACCATGACTTAGATATGAAAGTAAGCTTGAATCTATAATTTTGTTTGTCTGTGTTTTCGAATGAAAAATTATGCCTACATTGTTTCAAATTATTGAATACGATTTGGTGTGGCTCACGACTTAAATCTGAATGTAAGCTTGGATCTGGAGTTTTGTTTGTCTGCGTTATGGGATCCAAATTAATTCCTGCATTCTTGACAAATACATTACATGTGTTTAGGGATTGGAATTATTCCTGCATTCTTTCAGTCTATTGAATATGATTTGGTGTTGAAGTTGACTTAGAGTTATTGTGGTTTGGATCTAAATGTTTGCGACTTATTACTTTTGGATCTGAATATCTATGTTGTTATTAATTCTTTTTGTATCTGACTGGTTGTTCTTTTATTTTATGCATATTGAATCTCAACTTGCGTGCACTTTGTCAATGCATTTTGGAACTTAATTTGTATGTGTTCTGTTTAGCCAGTGTTGTATGTGTTTTATACAGATCCATATTGGTAATCGTATTGTTATGTAAAAGTTTCAATCATTGTTCGATATATATGTTCCTTGTTACAAATCGGATCTTTGCATACATGTCTCCCTGTATACTTGAATTATCCATTTCCTGCAATGTAGTTCTGGGAAGTATATATATAACTGTTGAATTTCCTACCAATTAGATTGGAAATTATCCTTGCATATTTATTCAACGGCTTATGACATAGTTCTGTAAAGGATCATACTATACTTGAATCCATTGCTGTGAATTAGATATAGGAATAGATGTGTTTATACTTGCTAGATCATTTATTTGCATTTTGATATGGGAAGGATCTCTGCGATCCCTGGAAAAAAATCCAGTTACTTCTTTGTCTGCAGTTCAAAAATTATAATCCTACCATAGTGGATTCATCTCCCAGCTTGGGGGTGGCTCTATGCAGTGGAGCCAATGGTTGGGAGGAAAGTCATAGTCATGATTTCAATCGCGCAAGTTCTTTTCACATTAGAGTGGTGTCCGTAATACTTAAATTGTTTATGGAAATATTTTATCATGTTATTATGTGGCTTACATTGGTAGAGTAATACTTTGATTTATTTTGTTATTCTGTACATTGAATTAACATAACTTCCAAGTGGTGGTTGTAGAGGATGTGTTATAATTGTGGAAAGGAATTAGACTAATTATCAGAAGACAAGTGTAGATAAATCAATTTGTATATGTACATATTACATAAATTAGTTTTATTTTATCATCTAATGTAATAAAGTCATATAACCTTCTTGTTTGCTCCTCAACCAAATCAAGAGACTCATTCTTCACCTTCAACGATTGTGCCTAGGAGATCGAGTATAACATATGGTTTCTTGATATAGAGTGCATTAACCATAAGTGAAGGGAAGGTTTAATATGTAATTGTCTTTTCATTCAAAGGATCGCCATGCGACTAATATAATGCATGTGTCTTATTATAGTATTCAGTGTTATGAGAGAACCTCTTAATGCATCTGTGTGTTAAGTTTTACTTGAAGGATGAACAATGTCTCAAAGACATACATGAATACTCATGTATGGGAATCATTAGACTAAATGGGTGAAGATATGGTAACTATGAAATTTTGTATATACATTATTATTACAGTTTTCAGGAAAGGAAATGGCATTTTGTGTATAAAAGAAAGAATAACCCAGAGTGCCATATTATACGTAGATAAGAGTCATTATGGACCTTGTATTTTGTGAGATTTTCTTATGTGAGTTACGATTTGAGTGATTGTGTTTTGTAGGCTCTTAATATTTAAGAATGATTATAAGGTTAATTAATCAATGAGTTTAACTTAATTGGTATGATTGAATGTTTTAATAGGAGAATTTTTATACTGCGCACCCCAAGGATCTGTTATGGTTTATGGGTATGTTACAAATGGTATCAGAGCTCATGTTACAACACTTGGACCTATATGGGATGAACATAAAGGTACGAAGAATTGAGTTATTGCAAATAACAGAAAACAATATGATACGTACCATGGAAGACTTTTCTCCTGTGTGTTGTGGCAATTATATTCTTATGGTGAACGGTAAGTATATATATATATATAGTGTTTGAAATGAAAATTGTTGTGTTAAATTGAACTAAATCGTTGGTTGAAAGTACTTACTTTGAGTCCGTCTTATTTCCAAATGAAATCACTACAATATGGTTTGAACAATATTCTTGAAGTTGTTCAAAGTGAAACCCCTTATGAATTAATCCAACATAAACAATGACTTAAATCTTGTTAATATTAAAATTAACTATTCTATTACTATCATCTTAGTCACCTAAAAACGGATAGTTAGGAATTTGGATACACCTATCAATGGTAATGTAGATGGTCATTTTTTTTCTCCCTTAAATATTTGTAAGTCAAACTGATGTGCTCCACAATCATTCTTGGAGTGAACCTATTGTGGAAATTGAACCCAAGTGATAGAAAAATTACACTCACAAAATTGCTAATCAAACATGCAAAATTACCAACTAAGGAGACTAAAATTGAAGCATAACACTAATCTGTATTGAATAAGTGTATAATAGCCAAACTTATGAATTCATAGGTTGCTGCAATATATAATTACATGAGAGATTCAAATGCATAAGGATGCCATTCGAAATAGTCAAAAAGTAGGCTTACTAAATCTAGTCAAATCCCCCATAGGTGCACAAAGTAGTTTCCAAATCCACTTAGAGGATCACGAATTGGAAAAGTAATGTAGGAAATCTAATAAGGGATGGAAATACAGCTCATATATGTGTTTATTAGGAGAAAATGATGGAGGATGATGAGGGAAAAAAAAAGTCAACTACACCTAGTCTTACTTTCCTTTTTGCCTTATTTCTCAATAAAATAGGCAACTTAGCAGAAAAGTAGATATGCACTTTGGAGGATCTGGAATAAATAAGACATGCTAAATATGGTTTCCAGGAGGTTTCCCAAGCGCTCCATGACTTAGTTTTAGCAAGTTTGACTTCTATGACATGTGGAAGACAACTTTCATAGAGTGGAATATAGGAAACTAGGAAAATAAGACAAAAATGCATTAATTAATGTCTAAGGTAGGTAACTGTGGGTTGATTATTCTAAAACCCCCCCTTAACCCTGAATTTATGAGTAAATATCAGAAAAATATAGGGCCTAGAAACAAGGCTTAGTCACCCTTTACATACTGCATGTCCATTTAACCAAGGAAAGAGGCAAAAAACCAATGGGAAAATCCTCCCTTAAACATGGACAGTAAAACAAAATTTGAAAATCTTGTCATCAATCATGCTTCACAGCATGATCAGCAATCCCCAATAGTGATTTGAGATTGCTGAATGTCTTCTCACAAAAAAAATTGGTGAAGATGTCTGCTACTTGTTCTGAAGATGCACAGAAGAGTAGGTGAACAATGCCATCATGCACAAGCTGTTTGATGTAGTGCATATGGATCTCAATGTGTTTGGTTCTCTGTCTCTGAAATAGATCATTGTATATTCGAATGGTCCTCTAATTATCACAATATATAATAGTTTAAAAATATGATTCGAAGCCACACTCACCAAGTATTCCCTGCAACCATAAACATTGAGTTGATTCCTTTACAACTCCTCTGTACTTTGCTTCTGTAGATGAGAGTGTTGTGGCACTCTGTTTCTTTCTTGACCAGCTGATTGGTCCTTCTGCAAGCATGAACACATATCCTGATGTTGAATTTCGATCTGTGATGTCACCTGCCCAATCACTGTCAGTAAACCCAATCAAATCAAGATCAGATTTATCTTTGTAGAAGACCCCATGAGTTCTTGTTCCTTGAACAAAGTTAAGGATCCTTTTGGCTGCTCTCTAATGGATCTCATGAGGCTGATCCATGTGTCTTGAAGCCAAAGTAAATTCATAAGAAATATCAGGTTGAGTGTGTGTAAGGTAAAGAAAACACCCAATCAACTGCCTATAGAGTGTATTATTTACCATAGGAGAAGAACCTGCTTCTTCAAGATTAACTCCTGAAAGGAAGGGAGTCTTGCTTGGCTTGTGATCTTTCATATTGAACTTGTTCAGCAAATCTAAGGAATACTTGGACTGATGTACTTTTATTCCATGTTGGGATTGAGCAATTTCGAGACCCAAGAATTGGCTCAACAACCCCAAATCAGTCATAAAGAATGTATGGTTCATTGCATCCTTCAAGGAGGCAATCTCTTTCTTTCAACTTCCTGTAATCAGAAGGTCATCCACATACAAGACAATAATCATCAAAGAACCATGAATCAGATTCAAATAAACATTAGGATCAGACTTGCATTGAACAAAATTCAATGACAGCAGAAAGCCATCAATCTTGGCATACCAAGCCTGGGGGCTTGCTTGAGCCCATACAATGATTTCTTTAACCTGTAAAAAAAATATGGATTAGAAAAAAACCCTTGAGTTTGCTGCATGTAAATCACTTCAGTGAGATATTGATTTAGGAAAGCACACTTCACATCCATGTGATGTACCTCCCACTACTTCGAAGATGCAATGGCTAAAGCTAAACTTATGGAGTCTATCTTTGCCACTGGTGCAAAGGTTTCATTGTAGTCAATACCATGTACCTATGAGTAGGCCTTAGATACCAATCTTGCCTTATATTTCAAAGGTGAAACATCAGCAACAAACTTATTCTTAAAAACCCACTTACATTGAACTAGCTTCCTCCTTGGGGGAAGATCAACCAGTTCCCAAGTGTTGTTCTTCTGGAGTCAGCTGAGTTATTATTTCATTGATGCTTCTCATATTGAATCATGTTCTCCATCTTCATATGTATGTGGTTCTGATTCAACTATCAGATAGAACTTCTATGCAAACAAAGGGTCTTTCATACACAGGACACTCTCAAACTAAGATCTAGTCCTCCTAGGGTCACTAGGATTTCCAGCTAGTTCGTAGGTTGCTCAGATGTAATCAGTCCTATAGGTTTTTCTCAGATGTAATAGGTCTCAGAAAAGCTTGCAGGTTATCCTTGGACGTAATCAGCTCTGATGTGATTCTATGCTAGAAATGGCCAGAGTGAAGTTTGATTACTTCAGGGAGAAGCTTGGTGTTCTCCAGATCGAGGTTCCTTCCAAGGGGAAGTGATGAGTCCGGTAGCCCTTCTGACATGGTGAGAGGATTGGTTCCTTCCATGGTCAGATGTAAGTGTTGTGGCCCTTCTGACATGGTGGAAGCCTGAGCTTCACATGGTTGGATATAAGTGCAGAGATGCTCTAATGTGATTGTGGGTTGTGTTACCACATGATCAGTGCAGAGATGTTTTGATGTGATTGTGGGTTGTCTTACCACATGATCAGTACAGAGCCATTCTGATGTGATTGAGGGATGTGTTCCCACATGATCAGATATAAGTGTTGAAGGCCATTCTATGGGAGAATGGAGGCACTTGGTCAGCTACCAGGAATGCTCAGCTTAGTGCTAAGAGGACATTCTATGGGAAAATGGAGGAACCTGGTCAATTACTAGGAATACTCATCTTAGTGATGAGAGGCCATTCTCTGGGAGAATGGAGGCACTTGGTAAGTTACCAAGAATACTCAGCTTAGTGTTGAGAGGCCATTCTCTAGGAGAATGGAAGCACCTGGTTAGTTACCATGAATACTCAGTTTACTGCTGAGAGGCCATTCTCTGGGAGAATGGAGGCACCTGGTTAGTTACCAGGAATACTCAACCTAGAGCTGAGAACCCTTTTGACATGTATGCTGGATTGGTTCCTCGCATGGTCATATGTAAGTGCAGAGCCCTTCCATGGATGGTAGTAGGTGTGGCCTACCATGCCACTGGTTGTAAGTGTTGGGCCCTTCCACAGATGATATTAGTTGTTTCCTATCATGCTTATGGTTTTAAGTGCTGGGACGTTTCACAGATGATAGTAGGTGTGTCCTATAATGTTGGTGAATGTAAGTGCTAGGCCTTTCTGACATGGTTCTTGGATGTGTTCCTCCCATGGTGGGAAGTGAGTGTTGGGCCTTTTTGACATGGTGGTGGATGTGTTTCTCCCATGGTCAGATGTGAGTGTTGGGCATGCCTTTCTGACATGGAAGTGGATGTGTTCCTCCCATGGTCAGATGTAAATGATGGGCAGGCCTTTCTGACATGTGGTCATATATAAGTGCTGAAGAAGATGAAGACCTACATGGAGGCTAGGCCTACAACTAGCATGAAAAAGGGCTGGCTCTGTAGAACTTCCTGTGACGAGAAGAAATAAGACATAGTACCTTTGATCGAGATGGAAGAAGCAGTGATGTTGATGATGATCCAATGATGATCCAGTTTTCGATGATCCAATGATGATCTAGATCTAGTGATGATCCAGAATTGATGAAGATGACCTGACGATGAAGATGACTTGAAGATGAAAATGACTTGAAGATAACTTGATGATGATTGAGATGATACAGAGAAGAATACTTGTGCTAATAAATTGTGTCAAGAGAATACCTTCCTAGTTAAGAGGGAGTGTTGATGTATTTGTAACTTCGGAATGTATTCACTTGTATATATTATGTATTGCACCCCGATGTTTATTTTGGGAAGTATCCATAATGTAATTAAGTCATGTAATGCCCCGATATTCTGATCGAGATATTCAATAATGTAAACAAGTCATGTAAAGTAATTGAGGTTAACCCTCCATTGTAAGTCGGGGTAATAGTCCCCACGATTGTGTCAAGGTTAACCCTCCTTGTTGATAGGAGGGAAAATTCCCCACAGTTGTGGGGCACTAGGGTTATTAGACTCTCCTAGAGATGTCATCCCTAGTAAGTAATTGTTAAGTGGGGCCGACATGTTGAAGTGGACATTAAGTGAACGAAATAATATAAATGAAGAGTGAGCCTCTCTATTTATCACACACACTCACTCATTGGGGCGCATGACTGAGAGAGGAGAATCTCTCTCAAGTGAGAGAGAGAGAGAGAGAACAAGCTATTGGAGATCATATTTTATGTTTTCAGGTTTTACTGCTGCCATTGGTGCTCATTCTATCTCTGAGGAAGTTGCGGGGTTTCCTCCTTTATGGTTTCCCCAAGGAAAATTCTTTGTGTCTCTTGTCCCTTGTGTTTATTGCTGTGCATGTTATTCTCTCATATAAGATCCTAAGATCATATTGCTTAAATGATAAAAATATAACATATCAGGATGTCAATGAGGTGGAAAGATTGGTTTCTAAGCTAGTGAGCTCAACCCCAGAGCTATGAACACCCACACTGGATCTAGCCTGATTTCTAAACAATTACACACCCAACACAAGGAAGCATTCCCTTCTCTGCTACACAGTCCCTCGGGCCATGCCTTGCCATTCAGTGTTATTCAGGGCATGCAAAGAAGAAAACTAGCCTTCTAGATTGGTATGTGAGGTTCTTTCACACACTAGGTTTATGAAGCAAGTCTAGACTCTATTTCCATTCCTTCAATCAATTCAAATGCCAAACATGGATGCACACACAGGGATCTCAGTCCTGGAATTTATAAAAACATAGCAGATGCCAGGGATTACATACACACTAAAATTTACGAATTTATGAACATTGTCGGTGTCAGACTGATTGCTGCAAAAAAAAATACCAAAACAAAAACATTACCAGTCTTTCAAGACAAAGACACAAAATTGGATTCAGGGCAATCGTGTTCAGGAAAACAACTAACAGACAGGAGAAAAATGTGAAAGATAACAATCCACACAGGGAAAACCATAAACGTGAAGGATTCATATCATCGGATAGGATAACTTCATGAAAGATTCACACTCAGAATCATTTTTTCTTGCTTGCTGCTATGTGAATAGCCTATTGGTTTTCCCAAAACGTTTTTCCATTGCAAAATCGCGAGGGAAGGTGAAACGCTGCCGCATGAGGGAAAGGTGGCCTTTTTTTGTTTTTTCTTGCCCAAGAAATTCAAAAAACGTTTTTCCCAAAGTGGGGCTCTTCCCTCATGTGGCCCACTTTTCCCCACTCTTCCAATCCCCCACTCCCTCATCCTTAGGAAAAATCATGCCCCCATCTCATTTAGTTGCATTGACATATCCAGCTATGGGTTTTAATTAAAATTGCAATTTTAACATAATGTTCAATTGTTAATGTTCATCTAGCATAAAAAATACCATCGGCCACACCTTAATTTTTGAAACATAAATACTAAATCGATGGCGGGTCTTTTTCCTACCTCCACACTATGATTATTTACATCATTTTATTTAAATGCAAACGGGGTGAAAACCAGGGTATTACACACTCCCAAAGATGCTGGAAAAACAACTTCAACTCCATGTATTAAATGGAATGGTGACATCCCAATTTCCCTTTTTGTTCTGGTTTTGTCAGCCCATGAAGCATATTTCAACTTTGTATGCCAACCCCTTTTGTTTTCTTCTAACAATTTCTTAATTATTCTCACCAAACTCTTGTTAGAATACTCTTCCATTCCATCACCTTGTGCGTAGTAAGCAGTAGAATGGTTAATACTGATATGATATTTATGACTGAAACTTATCATCTTCTTAGATTTAAAAGAAGTTGCATTATCTGTCACAATCCTCCTAGGACAACCAAACCTAGACAAAATATTATTTTCAAGAAAATCCACGATCACTGCATTTATAGCTGTCCTTATAGGTAATGCTTCAATCCATTTTGTGAAGTAGTATGTTTCTGTCAGAATCCATTTATGCTGACCTGAAGAATTTGGATTAATTTATCCAATGAAATCTAATCCCCACTGTTGAAAAGGTGCCTCTAGTGAAATTGTATTAAGAGGAAGTGGAACCAGTTTCCTCTTACCATAAAAAATGTGGCATTGGTGACATGTAGTGGGATCCTTATAAACATAAGAAAACATTGAAGGCCAGTAAAAATCAGCTCTCAGAATCTTATTTGTTTTCACCTTCCATGAGTGATTCCCTCCACAATCTACTTTACAAAACTCCTTCATTGTTTGTTGAGCTTCATTTTCCAGTAGGAAATTTAGTAAGACGCCACCAGGATCCTTCCAATACACGTATTGATTCAAAATACAAAACTTTGCATATTTCAACTTCATATATCTTGCTCCTTTTTTATTAACCCTCCAGGAGCTTGTAAATTTTGCAAAACATATACAATATCCGAGTACCATGGAGTCATAGAAAAATCAAGCATTACCTGTACTCCTATATCAAGCTTGCTTGAGTGAATTGAAAAGAAATTAAGCTATAAGGATTCACATTTAGAATCCGTCATCATTTTTTCAATCCCTTGTCCTTTAATGTAATGTCCCTTGTGACTAATTTTCCTAATGTGTTCAAATTCACCAAATTTCAACTCTAGGTATATGGATACAACTGATTCCAAAATCCTCCAATTACTTTCAAACTTGGTGAGGAAGGTAATGAGGAGTGATGGAACACATTAAAACATCTATCAGACATATAATCAATTGATATACCCAACCATGGTCTGTAATTTTCAAGGGAAGAAGTTTCAGGACAATACTAGTCAATTTGAGAGGTAGAAATCCCCACTGAGTCCTGGAACAAATCTCTTCCAAACACTGTACAACCTCCACTAATGGTTTGGACATGAGATTTGGATCTTTTATAATACATTAATTAAATTATATTTTCATCATTTATATGTGGTTTTGGGTCCGAATAGGTATCCAAGAGAACTCGAGAAATTTACTAGTAATTTTGAGGCTCAAATCCCCAATGGTAGATGGCTCCAAATAGCTCCAAATGCTCACAAATTGTACCAGAAGCTGTATAAATTATGTTAATAAATAAAAATGGTTTTTATAGGTGTCTTTTAACCATCAAATTACTTCTTAAACTCACTTTGTAAATCTAGTCAATGTATGGATTTTTACGAGCAACTTGTGGTTCAAATCCATTAGGGGTAGATGATGAAAATGACCTTCCAAATGAACTCAATCCAAATTGAATTTATGAATGGATTAAGGGGAAATATAAATTACATAAACATGAACTCATATGCATCACCATGCAACTTTTAATGTCTTCTATAAATCCCTTAAATCAGATGCAAAAAGACTAGTTTCAACCTTGGGGGACATGATTGTTGAACAGAATTAATGTTGTTTTAATTGTGTTGTAGTATTTTCCAAACCATTTAATTTGTCAATATGAGGTTCATAGGCTTACAAATCACATGCAAAGTATATGCAAGACTAAAGCAAAATTAAGCTAATCTAACCCCCTGTGAAACTAAGACTAATCTAATCTAACCCCCCTTAAGCTGAAACACGCAATTGCTAATCTAATGCAAGAAGGTGAAACACATGACTGAAAGTAAATTACATAAAAGAAAGACAAAATATGAAGACAAACAAGACAACACATGTGAGCTCACATTAACCATAAAGAAATCTTAAATTACATCACAAGAATCAATCATAAATCATGAAAGCATCAAACCAAGTTTATGAACAAAAGATAAGAATTGCCTTCTCAATATTACAAAGTCAAAAATAACTTCTACAATCTACTATCTATCTCCGATCTATATCCTATGATTCTCCATTCTATATCTGATTAATGAAATGAATAGAGAGCACTCTCTTTTATACATGAAGGAGATAACCATCTCATCATGACAGATCCACTATTCACTCAACCACTCAACTACTTTCCTATTATTACAAGATATGATCCCTTCAAATCCTCCACATGTCTCTCACAAATTCTCCACATGTCTCTCATAAATCCAAGATAAGATATTCCAACCAAATCTTCATGATCTTCTCATTATAGTTAAGCTTGAATAATTATCTCCTTGAAATGGTGGAGGAGATATTTGAGAAATCTTTTCTTGAATTAATCCTTCACATATTCTTACACATTACAAAGCTCATCCATATTTGAGATATTAGTGAAAGACATGTTTAATTTCTAATATTTAATCATAAATTCACTTATAATACTAAAATGAATAAAGTGGAAATAATAAGGTGAAACCTATGTATGGAAATGGTATGATAAAAGGTTAATGGGACAATGAAACGTGAGGAATAGCAGAAGATAAAGTGCATGAAAATGTGACATTTTCGAGTCCCAACATAATCCCCAACTAAACTTGTTGCATGTCCTCATGCAACCGTGTATGGATCTTCTCAAGAAATTTTGGCATCTGATCTTGGCTTTGATTGATGATGTCTTTTGAACAATGAATGTTTCTAGGGTGTGAAATACATGAGTAACGACTGACATTTTCTTATGGTTGGTTCTTGTGTGACAACCATAAATATATAGAATGTTGGTTCTTGTGTTAACAACATTCATTTTGTTATTTATTTTCTAGTTGCCATACTCTCACTGGAAATGATAAGCTATTAATGTGCATAGAAAGCATCATTGTGCATAAGAAATCATTTTCTTTGTCTTTATGAATCATGCCAATATCAATATTTATAAAGAAAAGTGCAACACAGGATTTGTCGGAAAAGAAATGTTGGTGAATGGTAAATGAGATGAAAAATGGGTAATGACAGTGAGAATAAATTCAATGATAGTAGTGAGTATGTATTGAATATAATACCCCCTCCCCAACTGATGTGGTTGCATGTCCTCATGCAACCTAGCATGGGCTATGCAAAAACTGGAGCATGGTGAGGGAATTTTCCAAATTATTCATTGCTAACATGTAAGGAATTGCATGATTAAAGGTTAGAAAACAACATACCCCCACTTACCCAAAAAGTAGGTGAACGATGCAATAGGAATGTAGCTAATTCCACTGGATCATGGAATGTGTCACTGCTACTACAGTTGTAACTGCTGGATCATGGGGAGTAAAGGAATCAGAAATGCTACTGCTGAATCATGGAGAATATGTCATGATTGCAGGATAAAAATGTAACTGTAAATGCTGCTGCAGTTGTAATTATTGTAATGTGAAGTGGAGGAATCTGAACTGCTGCTGATAAATAATGGAAAATGTGGAAGACGAAAAGTGGAACTGTGGTACTATCATAGATCTGAATTCATGCATCTACAATTGCTGATGGAGTCATGAGAAAGAATGTATAGTCTTCACCTGCTACAAAACCCAGTGGTATAGTTCTAATCATGCGAATGTATGTGTCGAGGTCGAGCATGAAGAGAAATAATTGGATTACTGGCCATTTATGAATGTTGCTAACCAATGTGAGGCAACTCACAAGTGATGTCAATGAGTTCCAATGTACCCAATTACATATATCGAAGTGCGAATAGATGTGCTGATGTCGAGCCACTTGCAAGATCTGACGATCAAGGTACATTGATGAATTCCTATGATTTCCAGCGAGATAACTTTCCATTAAGGCATGCAAGCCTCCATGTACTCAAAATGATCTCTAGTCTATATCCCAAATAAGGTGTTGAGGTCGACGGGGCAATACTTATTGAAAGGTGGGCCATAAGGAATCCCACATCGGTTAACGCGAGTTGGTATAAAAAGATTGGTAGGACTATAAGTGAAAAGATCTCACAGTCAAGTAGTGGATATGGAAAGGCTATGTAGTCATGGAAAGGGAGTTTCTTTTATTCAGAAGGCAAACTGGAATGGAAAAATGAACTAAAAATGATAAAAGGATGTATGCAATTCAGAAAGATAGGCATGTGTGAAGTCATGACAGATAAGGTGATGGAAAGTGGACTTCGAGACATGGATGGTGAAGGTGCCATTAAGGAGAAATATGGATAAACAATCATGACGCCAATGAGTTTATGGATGATTTCTGTGTAACAACCAACATTATGATGTTTATCAGCAAACGCCATGAGTAACATCTCCCTCGGGCTATCTATCAAAGCATGTTTCTCAAAAGTTTTGTGTTTCTTTGAAAAGTTAATTTAGCAGCAAAATGCGACTGTCTCTAAAACCTGAAGAAAAACCTTAGTACAAAATCCTACATGAAAACTTATTAGTGAATATGTATTGAATATAGTTCTCCCTCCCCAACTGATCTGGTTGCATTTCCTCATGCAACCTAGCATAAAACTTGTGAAAAGTTCATAAAAGAAAACATATCATGTGGAAAGAAGTACATAAGCTGCAAAGAAAATTACATGTTTCCCGTGTTGGTTTCATCTGCGATTATTTTCAAAGTGACTTTAAGAAAAACAATTCAGCATNTATTTTTTTTTTTTTTAATTTTTTTTTTCTTTTGCAAAATTTAATTTTTTATTGATTTCTTTATATAAAACAAAAGAAATCTTTTTTATAATTTTATATATTTTTTTTCTTGTTTTTGTTTTATTTTTATAACAGACCAAAATAAAATAAAATAAAAATAATGGCAAAAAAAGTCAAAATAGAATTTATCTGATCTGTGTTCCTCAGCATTCAACATTTAGAATTAAAAAAAAATTAATAGATGTAACAACTAGCTACAACACCACTTATAGCTGCAACTGCGAGCTATGATAGCGAGCTGCAGCACCCAACTGCAACACCCGGCTGCGATAGTCACTGCAACACCCAACCGCAACACCCAATTGCAACAGCTGACTGCAACAGGAAGTTGCAACAACCGGCTGCAACACCCAGCTGTGATATCCCGCTGCAACACCCGGCTACGGCAGCCAGTTTCAACAAGCAGCCGCAAAACCCGGTTGTAATAGCCAGCTGTGAAAGCTAGCTATAACAACCAGCTGCGACAACGCATATAGCTGTACATTGTCAAATATAATTGAATATTCAGAGCATGCAATTCTCTGCATGGGTGATTTTTATTGACAAAAACTATGGAAGTTGCAAAGCCACTTCGATTCATGAACCTGTGCGGCAAGTTACACATTAAATTTTGCATACATCATAGTTAATTATAAAATACATGCACACCTGCCCCATAAGTATGGATCTGCTCCTGCACATGTTTTTGAGTTATCCTCTTTATTTTTCGTCGTGCATAAACACAAATAGCAATCAGGCATGCCATTGATCTTTGAAATATTTATGTGCATACCACCAGAACATTCATTGTACTCATCACCGCTGGATCTATCACCACCATATCTCCACCATATTTCTGTCATGTTGGATTATGTATCCATAATGAAAAAAACATCAGTTTAGTTTTTATCTATAGTGGATATTTGACTATCATAATTGTAGAAGACCATTTTCTATCGATGAGAACATTAGTGAATTTTGAGGTATCACCTGAATTAGAACAAATTCCCAGCTATTTTTAAAAGGGCCCAGCATTGACTGAGTTGGAAACTTAACAAGGGAGAGGTTTAGCGATAAAAGCAACAAATTTTAAGATTGCATTAATCCAATTTGCTAAAGCAAGTAGAGAGCGATTGATATTTTCTCCATCTCTAAGTTTTTGTCCAGCATTATTAGTCTCTGAAGCTCTTTTACTACTTGCAAGATCAACCAAGGAAAGCTTCCCACGCAAAACCATTGGAACTGTTGCTAGTTCTAGTGCTCTGATTATGCTGCTGAAAGTGCTCTTGGTGTTGTTCTTGGAACTATTGGTTATGTTTTTCCTTCAACTTCTCTTGGGATACACTTTCAGAACTGTCAAGATGTGTGATCACAGCGTATCACCAAGAATAGACATCTCTAAAAAATAGCAGAGTTTGTTAAAAACAATATTTATAATGCAAACATGATTTCATTACCCCTTTTTTTTAGAAGCATTCGGGAAGTTTCAATGACTCGACATTCCAGCTGTAAGGATAAATAATAAATGAGGCAGTGAGGTTGGATTTAAAGTCAACAGATTTTCTAGCTAGTATTGTTACATCCTATAATAAGAATGCTTCGACCAAGATGGAGAAAAACTAGCAACCAGGAAGAGACGGATCTGAAAGCATAATAATATAATCTCAATAAAGCCAACGAAAATGAGGATGGAAAGAAAATTTAGGAATGCCAATCCATATTTCAAAATAGTTATGGGACAGTGGGACTTATGGAGTTTGATTTCATTATTTCTCAACGTGGAATGTAGATCATAACAATCCATGGATTTTGGCCGAGGAAATTATACTTTGAAATCCATACGACGGGAGGAAAGCTTGGCTATGATTTATTAGGTTTTTCAAAAATGTAATTCTCCCTCAACTATGTTGCCTTAAAATAAATGCATCATAGATATTGTAGTTGACCATAGGAGCTTTTAACCTGCTAAATATTTTGTTATTGGGTGAATGGATATGCCACAAATCATGAGCACATGAATCTTGGTTATAAATCATGAATCAAATTATGAATCAGAAGAAACCACCATTATATATATTTTTATGTTAATTACGGATCCCAATTAATCTGAAAACTCATGTTTATCACCTGTATTGTTTTTGTTTTGTCGCAGATTTAAATTGAGGGACAAAGGAAAGTCATGGCTGCAGAAGCAATTCTGAGTGAGGACATCTGGTAATGCAATTATTTGTGGTAAATTCTTTTTTTAAGTTTCAGCATGGAAAAAATCAATTCACTCTCATCTGGCATTAAATTGCAGACCATGTATTTTATGTTTTACAAAGGAAAAGGATGGTTGCGACTCCAACCGACGAGAAGCTTACAGGCATGACACTGATGGAGTTGGGATGTTTCAGCTTAGAGTTGCATCTATTATAATTTTAGTGACTGTTTAGTTTAGAATGAATTTTGCAGGCCAGTTATTATTTTACAAATTGAAATTTTTTTAGCAAATGGATAAAATCAGATACAAATTAAAGATGAAATCAATTAAGTATGTTGCAAAACATTAACTATTTATTCTTGAAATTTTTAGAAAACATCCTAATCTCTTGTGTTTCAGCTACAACTGCTACAACTTATGTGTTTTAGTTGGAGAAGTATGTTTCAACTGAAGTTGTTACAGCTTATGTGTTTCAGCCACATCTGTTATAGCTGTTGTTTCAGCTTAATCCGCCTACTGTTTTAATTGCAGATTGAAGGATGGAGGCTCAAATTTATTATTATTATTATTTTTATAACTTAAGAAAATCAAATAAAATAACTTTTAAAGTTCTATTTTGCAAAATTATAAAAAAAATAGTTATGAGCAAATGGAACAAATTGCAGACAAAAAATAGATTAGGCAGATTTTTTTTTATCCGTCAACAATAAGAATTTATCCTGAAATCAATTTAGTCATCCTATTTCTGATCCTTGTGATCGCATGAAGCATGGAGGAGAGCATAATTATTCTAAGTGAAAGTAAAAAATCAAAATAAAATCCTACCTACTCTATGCTAATTGGGAACCAGAAAACTGTTACGTGTTGTTAAATATCCAGTGTAGCCATTCACGTAACAGTAATAAGAATATGTTCAATGTTATTTCTACAAATAGAAGATGAGGATAAACAAAAATGTGTGAAATTAGTTGCTGTGACTGTGAATTATCTAGAAAAAAAGAAAAACTAAATTGTTCTAACCTCGTTCTGACTTGAAACCATCGTTTGATGGGGATTTTGTAGGCATAGTTTTCACTCCTCAGATCATGTTGCAACTCCTCATGGTCCTCCTTTATCTCCTGTTCACATGCTTCTTCATCATCAGATGTGCATGATTCTTCGTATGTTGATTCCTTGTTCGTTGCTGGAGGAGTACTTAAGCTCTCAGCTGATTTTAGGATCGCTTCTTCATGAGAAGAAGAGATCCCTACTTTTGCAAGGATCTGAGTGAGTTGTTCCAAGATTAAACTCATTGTTAAATCATTTTGAAAAAGGGATTCTTAAAACACCCAAATCTAAATGAAAATTTTAAATAAACACTCTTGTTGAAACAAATTAAAAAAACAATCTGTACAAGAAAAACAATTACTCTTCACAGTTGCGAGAAAACACACTTGTTGAAACTGAAATTCACACTTGCAAAATTGAAACACTCTTTGCAGAAATTGAAATTCACTCATTGCAAAAATTAAAATTCACACTCTAGTGTACACTTGCAGAAAAATCAAACTAAACTTCAATCCATCATGCTTCTATGGCAATTGCGCCAAAATGTTGGGCCGAATTAATGTCATTTTAATTCCGTTGTAGTATTTGCCCAACCATTTAATTTTTCAATCCGAGGTTCGTAGGCTTACGAAGCACATGCCAAGTATATGCAAGACTGAAGCAGAATTAAGCTAATCTAATCCCGTGAAGCTAAGACTAATCTAATCTAACCCCCCTTAAGCTGAAACACACAATTGCTAATCTAATGCAAGAAGATGAAACACACGGCTGAAAGTAAATTGCATAAAAGAAAGACAACATATGAAGAGAAACAAGACAACACATGTGAGCTCACATTAACCATAAAGAAATCTTAAATTACATCACAAGAATCAATCATAAATCATGAAAGCATCAAACCAATATTATGAACAAAAGCTAAGAATTCCCTTCTGCATATTACAAAGTCAAGACTAACTTCTACAATCTACTATCTATCTCTAATCTTTATCCTATGATTATCCATTCTAT
The DNA here is from genome assembly GCA_001517045.1 of Pseudotsuga menziesii. Taxonomy (NCBI): domain Eukaryota; kingdom Viridiplantae; phylum Streptophyta; class Pinopsida; order Pinales; family Pinaceae; genus Pseudotsuga; species Pseudotsuga menziesii. The sequence continues at coordinate 61,207 of LPNX010922839.1, read as the reverse complement.
ATCTGATTAATGAAATGAAGAGAGAGCAATCTCTTTTATACATGAAGGAGATAACCATCTCATAATGTCAGATCCACTATTCACTCAACCACCCAACTACTTTCCTATTATTACAAGATATCATCCCTTCAAATCCTCCACACGTCTCTCATAAATCCAAGATAAGATATGCCAACCAAATCTTCATGATATTCTCATTAGAATTAGCTTGAATAATTATCTCCTTGAAATGGTGGAGGAGAAGATCGAGAAGTATTTTCTTGAATTAATCCTTCACATATTCCTACACATTACAAAGCTCATCCATATTTAAGATATTAGTGAAAAACATGTTTAATTTCTAATATTTTAATCATAAATTCTCTTATAATACTAAAATGAATAAAGTGGAAATAATAATGTGAAACCCACATATATGTATGGAAATGGTATGATAAAAGGTTAATGGGACGATGAAATGTGAGGAATAGCATAAGATAAATTGGATGAAAATGTAATAGCATAAGATAAATTGGATGAAAATGTGACATTTTTTAGTCCTGACAATGATAAGCAATCTTTTCCAAATGCTATGAACCTCAATGAAATGACTAAAAATTCTTACGTACTGAAAATTAAACTCATATAATACATCAATAAAATTCCATTCATCCATAAACCATTAGTATTTTACTTATCCATTTGAATCCATCAACCTTACATTGGTTCACAACAAGGTAGTGGGGAAATGACACTGTTTCTTCATTGTTTAACATTTCTATGTGAAATATTTTGTTATTTCAACCGGAGAGTCTTCTTAAACTTAAATTCAGATCATATACATCATAACATAAAATAATGGTGCATTATAATCTACCCCAAATAGATCAATAGCTCACAAAGTGCACCTCAATCCATAGAGCAAGAATATGATGAGAAAACTTGGAATGGATCAAAGAACAAGATGATGTTGAAGTGTACAAGAGCTTCCCTGTAGGTTTCACCTGTAACTTATGAATCTATTAAATCTCCATGAAATACCTGAATAACCTTACCTCAAAGTAAGTAGACCACCATTTGCCAAGTGCATACAAGCTTCAAGTGACCGATCAAATATGCTCCAATGACATCGATGAGTATCCCATGTCCTATAATGCTTCTCCAAAAGTATGTGATAAGCATCAAAATATTCAGCCATGTATTCTTTCATCCAAGAAGTGAATGAAGAATATCCACTAAAATCTGAACCAAATAATGAGCAAAAAAAACAAGGAGATTTCAAATGACTCAAAGAATTCTCACCCATACATCCATGAATGAGAGAATCATAAATATATAACAAAGTATGTGGATGTGTTAGAATAATCAACCCATAGTTAGCTACCTTAGACATTAATTAATCCATTTTTGTCTTATTTGCCTAGTTTCCATATTCCACTCTATGCAAGTTGTCCTCCACATGTCCTAGATGGTCAAACTTACTAAGCCTAAGTTATGGAGTGCTTGGGAAACCTATTGGAATCAATTCTCATTTATTCCTGAACCTCCCTAGCGCATATATGCTTTTTCTACTTTATTGCTGCTTTTACTGAGTTTTAAGGCAATTGGGAAAGTATGACTAGGTGAAGTTGACTTGGTTTTTGCCCTCATCCTCCTCCTCTCTTTTCTCTGAATAAAGTCATGTATGATTTGTCCTTCCATCACCTACTAGCTTGCCTAATTGATTTTTCCAATTCCTGAGCTTCCAGGCAGATTTGGAAACTGCTTTATGCACCTATGGGGGATTTGACTAGATTTAGTAAGCCTGCTTTTGACTAATTCGAATGGCATCCCAATGCATTCAAATATCTCATGTAATTATTTATTGTGGCAGCCTATGACTTCACAAGGTTGGCTATTGTACACTTATTCAATACAGATTAGTGATCTGCTTTATATTCAGTCTTCGTTGTGTGTAATTTGCATGTGTAATTGGCAATTTTTGTGAGTGTAATTGTTCTAACACCTAGGTTCAATTTCCACATGATATCAGAGCCTTTTTAGATCGATTTATCTCCTTCCATATTTTTATTTCAGGTTTGACATCATTGACTGGGAGCATTCCGTTGACTAAAGGGACAATTTTTGAGCTATGGATCAATCTCAGAAGATCATCTTGACTCCATTTAATTTCTTTGAATGGAAAGCAGAGATGGAGATAATGTTGAGAACGAACGGCCTCTACAGAGTGACTATGGTAATAGAAGCAAATCCCAATGCAACTGCAGAGAAAATTAAATGGCACAACAGGAGGGATGAGACCTACGGTCTCCTGTGTTTGAGCATATCCAAAGACCTCCTTTTCCATATTGATGGATTGAAATCACCAAATGAATTATGGGAGAAGCTTGTTGATATTTTTGGTAAAATAGATGAGATGAGAGGACATCAAATCGAGAATGAATTGATCTCCTTGAGTCCCAGCAGCTTCGAATCCCTGCAACTCTACTTTTCCAAGTTTAAAGCCCTTGTTTTGCAGCTAAAATAGTGTGGAATTGTAAAGAAGGAGGAGAAACTAGTTTTGGCCATACTCTCAAAGCTTGGACCTAACTATTCAGTGTTTTTTTTTACCTTCCATGCCACCAAGTTGACAGCTCAATCCTAGAAGATGCCTAAACTTGTAGAGTTCATGGAATCTCTCACACAAGAATAAGATAAACTGGTGATTATGGGCACCATCAAACCTTCCAAAGACCAAGTTCTAGTTGCTGGAGATTTGAGGGTTGATTCAAAAGGAAAGAAGAAAGCTAAGAAGCCACCTAAGAAAAAGAGAGACAAGAACAAATCTCCAGAGGAGCCCCAAGGTTCCAAGACGAACCCCCAAAAGAAGAAGAACAAAGGAGAAATGAGAAAGTGTGCATACTGCAGTAAGGGAAATCATACTGAAAGATCCTGCATGAAGAAGCAAATTGACATGCTGACCCAACTCCTTGAGAAGAATGGCATCTCCCTTCCTGATAGCTCAAAGAAGAGGGAAGGAGGATCAAATTCAGAAGATAGAGAGAGAGTTCATGCATTGGTTTCTAGCACATCAAGCTCACCTAGTTTCATCATTGATTCTAGAACTTGAAGACATATGGTTTCGACCAAGGAGGAATTCACCTCACTTGACATGTCAAAAGGTCCACCAATAGTACTGGGAGATGACTCTCTCACTGAAAGTTTGGGCAAAGGGAGGATTGATCTTGACCATGGTAAGTTCAGCAATGTATTGTATGTTCCAGGTCTTACATCTAACCTCTTTTTAGTGTATCAGATGACCCACATAGGGTGTCCAAAGAAGGTCATATTCTCCCCTGATGAAGTTGAGATCAGGATTTTTGGCTCAAGGGATTGGGCTAGAATTCCAACAGAAAAGAGGAAGGATTTGCAGCCCCAAAGCCAAGAGTGTCTATTTTTTGGGTACTCTAAAGATTCAAAAGGGTACAAGCTGATCAATTTGAGCACAAACAAAGCCTTCATTGAAATGAGTGTTTAGGTCCAAGAAGATCCTTTAGCAGTAGTTGAAGTTGGAGAGTTGATGTTCAGGAATAAACACCCTTATAACCGAGGGTCTAGGGTTACCAACATACTCTTAAAACTTGCAGATAATCAGCTTTACAGTACAAAAAGGAAATGGGAAGATATGATGGACGCACCCGATTAATGACGATGGGTCCAAGCTTTGTCTCCTCCCACTCTGCACCTCTCCAAAGCTTTCAGGGATGCACCTCCTTCACCTGTAAAGAGAAAATCCTCCAAATACAATCTTATACATGTATATATGACAAGTTAGATAAATAATATATATAGTGCTTAATCATAAATATTCATCAAACCATGATACATTAAAGATATTCAACATGCATTTGGAATAAGGATTCTCTTTACTAACAATAGTGAATGAGATAAGTGTACAACCCAACGCCTAAAACAAGGACTCCTCTGCAACCAAAGGATTCTGAGTTCTGCTGCTCCAAAGACTTCTGAAGATATACCACTAGCATAACTTTTCTCTCCAAGTATGATTAATCAATGCCCTCCCCAAGGCCTCTATTTATACTTAGGAAAATAGAGTAGTTTCGAAGGTTGAGGAGGTTGAGACAATTAATATAGCCAATGTTTAAGGCTTAGCAAATCTCCATTAATCGTGTTTATTATTTTTAATGTCCAATGGAGGTGTACGCGAGTATTGATACTGGCAACCCACGTATGACACACAAGTTGCTATAAGGGAAACTCGTGTACAGATCTGTACATGGGTTGCAATGACAATACCTGCATACAGTACGCGATATGCTATGGATATGGTCGCGTATGTACGCGAGTTGCTATGGAAAGAGTCATGTACAATAATCAACATGTAAAAAGGTAAAAATGGAAAGCTAGGTGGATAGTGAATGCATCTCATGTCATGCCCATCTATAGTGTTTTAGGCAACCTTCAATCCATAAATGTCCTTTTGTGCACCGACATATGAAGTGTCGGCACTCGGAGGGAGAAGTTCCATTTGGGTTGATAATAGATGCCCCCTAATGTGTGAGGTCAGAGGGAAGCGATGGCCGAAATACATTATAATCTTTATCTTTGGAGAACTCAGAAATCCAATGGAGCAAAGGTAGTACCTGAAACAAATACATAATAATGTTATATACAAAGTCATATTGGAGGATGATATGTTCAATATGCTGGAACACTGGCTCCTTTACAAATGTTATAGTATGGGAACAAGACCACGTATATTACAAAGGTGGATTGAAGCCACAATATACAATCATGATGAGTCTTCAAAGATCTAGAAGCTGTGTACATAGGTAGAACATAATCTTGCACAACTTAGTCCATAGATGGGGAACTAAGGTCTTCATAAACAATCCCAAAGAACCAGTACAATCCAAGCCATGTGAATAGATGTAATTTGAAGTCGAACATGGAGAGGATTCAACAGTTTGTCAATCAATAGGTGATAATTGACAACTGAAGCAAAGGAATTCACTAATAATGAAAATGAATCTAGAGGTACAAATGTCAAAACTCTAGGTCTTCATCATCAGGAAGTGCTGAAGCGGAACCATACTGTGATAAGGAAGGCAATAGATCCTCCAACGGATCACAAGAGTGACTAGGAACTGGGTAAAGGAAGGGAGACACAAGTGATAACAGATACGACAATGACGGGATCAGGATATAGATCAGACATTAAGTTAAGTCCTTGAACAGTGAGCATGACATAGAGATGACCCAAGGCAGCTTTTAACTTTATAGATAGAACAACTAGACTTATCTGTCATGTAGGAGACATGATCAGATTCCCCAGGTAGAATGGAGAAGAGGAGGAGTAATAAACTCGAAGTAATAGCTGAACTGAAAGTGAACAATGAGACATGAGTATCGGAAAAGATAGAGAGTGCTATGTTCAAGAATGACATGCTGCCACTAACTAAAAACAAGAGAAAACTTCTTCCTACCTTCCCTGTTAAATTTTAACGAGTCTAGGAAAGTCAACTCGGATCTCTCTTCATTTTTTAACAAGCTTGAAGAGAAGAGGAAATATTTCTTGATAGTGTCACTGATTCATGGATTTAATGAGCCCGAACTAGTACATGCTCAGTCGGTGTTTTCACATTTAGAGAGTCTGAAAACTCCAAAGAATATTCCAGGGGGGTCCTTTTTCGTCCAATTTAGTCTCCTGAGGCCAGAAAAGTATAAAACATACCACAAAATAACTCTCTTAACTTCCGTAGAAGAAAAGGTGAACCTTTTTCGTACTTAGTCAGGGAGGTCCGAAAAAGGTTAAATTACCACCTACCCAACGCTCCTTCAAGAACAACATAAATATCTTGAGTTTTACGAGTGTGAAGCAAAGCAAGATCACTCGGAAAGATCCATTTGAGTATGATAAATGGGGTTTACAACAATAAAACCAATGCTTTGTTCTTTAGTGTTTAACGAGCATGAAAAAAACATAAAGTACACTCAGAATATTTTTCATGTTTAGGTCCAGAGCATGAAAAAGAGAAAACTAAGCTCATACTGGGAGTTCCTTTTCTGTTAATTTAGTCCCTCAGGTCTGGAAAAGTGATAAACCTATGCCTAAGAATACTCTTCTCAATTCCCTAGAAAATAGAGAGATCCTTTCTCGTGCTATTCTGCATGGTCCGAGAAAGAGATAACCTACCACCAATGCAGATGCCCATTCACATATTCTTAACGAGCTTGAACAGACAAGTTAACTCAACAATCAAGTCTATTTTTAAGGAGTCAGATCTAGGCCTAAAGAAAACTCCATAATGGTAAGGAGTCTTATGAAGGGATAGCTTGTAAAAAGAGACCATAATGAGGCTCCATTTGGCGTGAAAATTAGCTAAAAGGATTCCCCTATACCTAACATAGCTGCAGCATGAGTATCGAAAGACAACATAGGTTCTAAATGGGGATACTCATGAGAGGAAGGCCCTATCCATGAAAGAATGATGGTAAAGACAAGGAGATAATGGTTAAGAATACCATAGTCTGTGGTTAAAATGTTGATTACTAAGTCTCAGATGGAATCAGTATAGATGCAAAATGCATGTGGAATGACAGGAAACCATCCTATATGAGTAAAAAAAACTTTAGAATGATGAAAAACCTATTACAAGGCCAAAAGAGATGGGATTAGTTTGATAAAATATGAACTATAGGCCAAAAACCCACTTAAGAAATATAATTTCTATAAATAGTTCAAAAAACTAAATAAAACTCACCATTTTGAATTTTAGCCACAAGGAGCAAGTTTTTACCTCTACATTCATTCGATCGGTGTGGACAATTCAGTGGATGAAATCCAATTCCGCAAGTGTGAGGTAAGACTAGACCCCAAGCTCTTCATTTTGATCCTAGAAAATTTCAATTTTGAGTCTCAATTTCATATTTTTGAGCGCTCTAAAGCAAGGAACGCTATGTATGCGGGTTTAGATTAGGGTTGCCACCTAAGGTCGTGTTGGTTGACCGAACCAACAGGTAGTTATTTGTAACTGTTTGTAAATGATATATATTAGGCTATTGAGCCAGATGAGAACTCGGTTCAGTTTGGTATATTGTATGGACTCTTTTGTTATAATATAATCTGTTATTATTAAACCTGTGTTCTTGTCTCTTGTCTCTTATATGTCTGTATGCTTTTAAATGTGTATTATTGGTAACCATTTGTGATCCGTGAGATTACAACACAGACCAATAAGAGAAAAATAAACAATCAATTAAGACAGTAGAAGGTGGATAACAGAGCCCGCTAGGAACATATAAAGAAATTGCAGACAGATTTGTTGGCTGCCGAGAGCCAAGTAGATAAAGGAGAAGGGATACAAAAATTTATGAATGAAAAGGAGAATTCCATTCAACTGTTGAAAAAGAAATTGAAGATACCTTTTGCACAGCGAATACAAGCATCTGAATTAGCTAAGATTGAGAAGGAAAAAGAGGACTTGAGTGGCGAATTGACATATTACAAGGCCAAATTGTTAAAGTTTGTAGAAAAAGGAGAAACAATGGGAGCAAGAAATGACTCTTGTAGTTGAGAGTGAAAATACTCTCAAAGTAAAATTTGATGAAATTGAAAGGAGACTGTAGGAGAAGGAAAAGGAGCTCCAAGAGAAAGAGAAAGAACTTGAATGTAGGATTATTCCTCCTTCAACAGAATCTAGCGAACAAACATTGTCCAAGCTATGTCACAGGTTATATTGAAAGAATTAGAGTTTATTGGATTAAAGAATTAGAATAAAAACTTGGAAATATTGGCATTGAAAATGGAACAAGAGAGAAAGGCTTGGGAAGTCAAATGCCAAGAATTAAAAAACAAAGAATGATAAATTAATGAAGCAGGTTACACGTCAATCATCAGTGTAGGGGGGAAAGCATATCATTTGGGATGTCATCATAGAAGAAGAAAGCAAATTGATACATTACCTTGATTATGTGTTAGATAAGGAGGTTGTGATTCAATCATCCAAATAAGGTGTGACAACCATAAGAGAGAAATTAAATAAAAAGCCAATTGATTATGCCAATAATTCCATAAACTTTTTGAATGGATTAACAGAGGATGATTTGAAGAATGCAAATATCAAGGATATAATTTGATTCATAATATGGTCCAGAAAGGTAGTGAACAAGTATCAACATTTGGACATAGTCGAGGCCAAAATTGACATCATGGCACATTAATTAAATATATTTAGAGATATGTTTGATCCTTTATTCAAGAAAGGACTCCCATTATTTTGGGAATAAAAGGACACTATGGTCAATCAGAAGGCGTATCAAGGCAAGTTGATTCAATGCATATTGGATCACATAATTTTTGCTGATATGAACCAATAGTTACCTAGAAAGACGATTGTTGACAAGCTGGCAGACGAGTTCAAAATATTTTTTTCTTTCAAGGAAGCATGTGCACATTTACAAAATTACTCTTACATGAATTATATAGAATTGTCTGTGTTATCAAAGGAGATGTCCACTTTGGAACTGCCATCTGCAGACCAATGGAAGATAGTAGAACAATTCGAAAGTACCAAGTATACATTGCATGCCTAAAGACATGGAAGATCATGTAGAATTTGATGTTGAAGAATACTTATTAGGAATTTAGTTTACTTTCTAGAATCAGTTAGTAGTTAATAAGTGTCGAATGGCACACGTAAAGGAAGTTATGCCTATTTTTAGAAGTTAATTTTATTTTAGCTCATGGAGCAATTGCATAAGAACATCTGAATGTTATGAAAAAAGGGTTGGAACCTGTAAGAACTGAGTTGTGTATTTTGAGACTTATTTTAATAAATCACAGAGTCAAAGCTGGCCTTTCTTCAAATATTCATGTGTTGTTTATGATTATAGTTTGTATTTCCCTTCTTGTTGTGAATCTTTTCCTGTTAATACTTTAATCATGTATTGCTTCATGTCTGAAATGAGTTTTTAATGGTTCTAAATTCGTATGTATATGAAATGGCTGTTATTTTTAGATATTCACTAATATTTTCCTCTAAAGTTAGCATGGGATTTATCTTTGATAGATGCCCATGTTAATGGACTATTCATTCTCTCTTATTTTACACCAGACTAAATCATTTTGACTGTAACTGAATAGCTATATTTCCTTTGTTGATGTTTCCATGCAAAAAACATTGTGATTGATAATATATATTTTGAATCCATAGACCAATGTTTACCTTCCCTATTTCAACCAACAATACAATCTGATTATTTATTTTATTTACATATCCGACCTTGTTAAAACAACCATTGAGAGATCCCTCTCTGGAAAGAAAGAAGCCAACTTTATTTCCTAAAGCTTGGTTTCGTGGTTACCTTGAGATTTCCTTCCTACAAACTGAGGTACATTTTGAGTGACAACATATTGGCACCATTTTTGGGGAATGATAGTTCAAATTATCCCTGGGAAGAAATGACAACGATTGCAAGATTCCAAGAAAGAAAGGATTTCTGTGGGAAAACATAGATTTCTACATTTGAAAAAGGTTGTACATTTTCCCTGGTGACTCCATATTCATTTTGAGCAAGATTTTAGAAGGCATCATGGCTTCCAAGAGAGCACACACATGAGGTAATCCTGATACTGAAATTTTACAAAGTGTGGAAAACCCAGAAAGTTTGTTTAGACATAGGACTAGAAATAATAAAGCTAGTACTTATCAAACTGAAAGGTCTTTATTTCAATAAAATTTAGATAGTTTTCAATATTTGGATTTGGGATTGAATGTGGAAAATATTTGTTAATATATAAATCTGATTCAAACTTAAAACAAACAGAGATTAATCCAAACATATTTGAGTCATACCTCTTAGATTCCCTGTGGCAGAATTTGTAAAACTTTGTAAAAGTTGAAGAAAGTAGTCCTCTTTTTCAAACTCACTAGCAACATATTTCAATCCCTATTCACAACCATCCTCAGAACCCTCTTGTATTGAAAAATCTACTTGTTGTACCAAACTTACCCAGACCAATGGAATCAGGGTTTGCCCCTTTGTCTTTTCTAGCTGTTTTACATGACCTCCCTTTAAACTACTCACCAAGAATTTCCTTATATGATGGGAAGGGAAGCCTTAAAACACAACAACATATGGACAGGTTTGAGGATTTTATTGACCCAGAGGAATTTGATCATGATGATGCAAATATGAGGCTATTTGCTCAGAGTTTGTTTGGAGAGGAAAATTGGTGTTGTAAGGACTTTCCAACAAGTTATATCCCCACCTTTGAGGACTTTAAAACTATGTTTTTGGACAGGTGGGAGGAAAAAAAGAGGCCTTTACAAATATTATCTCAACGTAACAATTTAAAGAAAGGGAACTTTTAGTCTATGCATTTTTTTTCTAGTAGATTCAAGAGGGTATATAATTCTATTCCAGCTGACATTAAACCCTTGGTAGGTGCTGCATAAAATTCATTATGCAGATGCTTTTGAAAGTGATTTTGCATTGTTGTTAAGAGAAAGAAAGTATTCTCGTTTTCTTGCTATTTTTAAGGATGGTATAGAAGAAGAGGCGTACTTAATGGATTCAGGGAAACTAAAGAATAGAGTAGAGGAAGATAGGAGAAGAAAAGAAAATCAACAATCTACTTATGCCCCTTCTTCTTCAAATGATGCCAAATTTGAGATGATGATGAAGACTATGGATATATTTATGGACATGTTGGCTCTAGATAATGTACCACCAAACAGAGAGCAACCTGAAAATCAGACAAAAAATCCCAATTTTAGAAGACAACCTCCTCCTCCAAGAAATCAAAGGAACCATGAATATCAACAAATTAGACCACCTTTTCCAGAGAATTTGGTGGATAAGGGGGGAGAATAAGAAGATCCAATGGAAAATCAAATTCATCACTTTGATGATACTGATGCTGAGATATACCTTACAAAAGAGGAGCACAATATGTTTTCTCAAGATGATGATAGTATTATTTCAAAGTTAGATTCGGAGCAGTATCTAAGAGGATATCAGAATGCCATTGATGATGTTTAGAAGAAATTAAATTTGATAAGTTGAGATGCAGTAATAAATAAAGGAAGTACAAACCAAAAAAAACTTCTACTAGTAAACAAAATCAAGAAAAAGAAAACATTGTACACAAAAAATTATGATAATAAAGAAGAAAAGTAAAAAGAGAACACGCAACCAGTACCAATTGATGTAGAAAAACCAGTTTCATCCTTCAAATCGCAAGGTGAATTGTCAAAAATCAATATTTCAATTCCCTTTAATGAACAATTGAGGAACAATGAATATAGGGAAAATATTACAAAATTGGTTAGGAATCAGGGTGATGATCACCCATATATTTTAGAAGTGACGGATGATTATCCCACTATTGTCCTTCGGACCAAAATTAAAGAAACAGATGATGAGGAGGTTCCTCCTTTTTATTTGAGTCTAAATGTACATGATATGATATTGCACAATGCTATGTTAGATTCTAGTGCATCTCATAATCTTATGCCAAGGGTGGTAGTAGAAAGTTTGGGGTTGGAGATTGCTAGGCCTTACAAAGACATGTATTCTTTTGTTTCCAGAAAAGTAAGATGTTTGGGGCTAATAAAATATATGGTGGTAATCGTTGCATAGTTTCCAACCAAAAACATTGTTATGGATGTCGTGGTAGTTGATATTCCTCCCAAGTTTGGCATGTTGTTGTCAATATCTTCAGCATCAAAATTGAAGGGAACTTTACAAATGGATGTGATGTATGCCACCATTACTTTATTTGGAGGGAACATAAGATTGCATAGAGAGAAGAGATTAGATTATGTGGTTAACAGTAGATATAAACCTGAAAACCATCCCATTTATGCTGTTGATACTAATATAGGATTTTGTATATTTTTTAATGATGGTCCTCACACTGATCTTGAAATTCATGTACAAATAGAGTTTAAACAAGTTGAAGATTTTTCAAAAAGGCAGGAAGCTTTAGAGAAGAAGCAGAATGAAGAAGATTTATGGAATATGTATTTTGATGGTTCCATAAATAAGATTGGTGTTGGTGTTGGTGTGTTCATTATTTCTCCAATCATAGATTTTAAAGCTCTGTCTTATAAATTGACTTTTGAATGTACTAATAACGTGGTTGAGTATGAGCCTTTGCTACTTGGTTTGAATGCTTAAACGATATTAGAGAAAAAAGAATAGAGGTGTTTGGGGATTCTGAACTTGTAGTAAACCAAGTGAATGACAATTATCAAACAAAACATCCAAGGATGAGGTCTTACATAAATGAGTTATGGGATATGTTTGGTAGTTACTTTATAGAACAAAAAATCGTAGTAATCCCCAGAATAGAAAATGGAGTGGCCGATTCTTTGGCTGTGACTGCTAGTAAATTGGAGACTCCCATCTATTCTTAGAAAACATATAAAATAAAATTTGTAAATAGACCCTCCATACTAGAAAATTCCAAATATTGGCAATTTTTTTATGATGATTTGAAAATAAAAAGATGTTTGGAAATGTCCGATGAATTTGGAAATACCCAGATTGACATAGAAAATGTAAATTTATGAAACTTCCAAGATGATGAATAAAATGAAGATGAAAAAGTTGAAAAACATGTTAGGGGGAAAGGACATAATTTAGTTGAAGAGCAATTTTATCCCTAGAGGTCTGATTTCCTTAGAGAAACTTTTTGACAAGAATGATGTTGCTAAATATCCTAAAGTTAAACATGTTTATAATGTTATCGAGGTTAAAAATATAGGTACTGAAGAAACTCCACAGATTATAAAACTGTTAGGAATTTTCTTGTTAAGGAAAAAGAATAATATATCAATCCGATGAAGAAATATACTGATGTGTTTTCCTGGATCTATGAGGACCTCAAAGAGTGTGATACGTCCATCATATAACATACCATTCCAATAAAACATGGAGAAAATCCTTTCAAACAATAACTGAGAAGGATAAACCCAATGCTGCTACCTGTGATAGAGAAGGAGATTAAAAAGTTATTCAATGGTAAGATTATTGTGATTCTAAGGTTTTCAAAATGGGTAGCTAATTTAGTACCTATTAGGAAGAAAAATGGTGAAATTAGACTTTGTGTAGATTTCTGAAATATTAACAAAGTTCCATTGAAGGACGACTACCCATTACCAAAGATGGATCATATTCTGCAAAAGGTGGTGGGATATGAAAGGATTTCTACTATGGATCATTTCTCAGGCTACAAGTAGATTACAGTGCTTCCTAAGGACCAATAAAATATTGCATTTACTACTCCATGGGGTACATTCATGTATGCCAAAATTCACTTTGGTTTGATGAATGTAGGGGCTACTTTTCAGCATGCTATGGACATTGCTTTTGCAGAAGAGAAAGACAAATTTGTGGTTGTTTATATGGATGATATCACTGTTTATTCTAGATACGCTAGGGAATATATCAAACATTTGGAGAATTTTTTTTTTCTGAAATCCAGGAAATATGGCATATCATTAAATCCCAAAAAATCTAATTTTGCATTAGAAGAAGGAAAATTGCTAGGACATATCATTTCAAAGGATGGTATTAAAGTAGATCCAGAAAGTTTCAGTGCAATTCTAAAAGTTGAGGACCCCAAGAGCAAGAAAGAAGTACAATCATTCATTGGCTAGGTAAATTTTTTGAGGAGGTTTATTCCTAGCTTTATTGAAATACTGACGAATATTACGAACATGCATAAGAAGGAGAATGAGATAAAGTGGACAGTGGATGCCCGGAAGTCTTTTAAGGATATTAAACAATCCATTACATAAGCTCTAGTTATGGTAAGTCCAGATTTCAGTAAATATTTCCTAATATTTTCCTATGCATGAGAACATACTATTGATGGATTTTTATTGTAGAAGAACAATCAGAATGCTAAACAACCCATATCTTTTTTCAATAAGGTATTAAGAGATGGATAATTGAAATATGACATCATGGAAAAGAAGGCATATGCTCTAGTGAAATATTTTAAATATTTCATATTCTATGTTCTTCATTCACATATTATTGCATATGTTCGAAGTAATGTGGTGAAGAGTATTCTCACACAACCAAATCCAGAAGGGAAGAGAGAAAAACGATTGTTGTACTATTGGACTATGATATTGAAATAAATCCTACCAAGTTGATTAAATTTCATGTCCCAAATTTTTCATTGGTTCACAATGGCCTAATCACATTTTCCATATTCATGAGAGTTTTTCAAATTGATGCTAAGGGTCAAATAATTGCCAAGGAGGAAAATTACTAGTTTCCTAGGTTTGGGGTAGAAGCTTTGGGATTTGGAATAAGGGGGAAAATACATGATGTTTGAACATTAAAATGGCATAAATATTTAATAAATTCGATAAATAAATAAATACAATGGAAAATAAAAGTGGCAATTGATCATGAAGACACATGGAAGATGTGGGACCCACACAAGCTAGATTTTCTATGCCACACGGCATCTTCCTCTTGTCATTTCGAATCCATAAGAATCCCAAGGGTATTGGGATGATTTGGAAGGTCAATATACTTGGCATGAATCAATTAAGGTCAAATTGGAGTGGAAGAGTAACTCCCATGGAAGAGGAAGATGCATTTTGGAGCTAGTGAGACACTCGGACTACATTCCCTAGCTCTATGACAACAATGATGAAGATGCTATGAAACCTATGAGAAAAATCATATATGAAGTATGAAATATGACATATATTACATTTCAGGGATAAAAATAGCTCCAAGATGGCGCTCAAGGGATTTAGGGCAGCTAATATGCTTCCACATGTGATTTGGTGGAAGTGGGAGACAAGGAATTGTTGTACAAGTGGTATTATTTGGAATATCTTACCAACTAGAGTTGGAATGCATATATTGGAAGGAATTAGACCCATAGATATTTTGGAAACTTTATAAATTTCAAGAACAAATAATGAAGGATATTTTGATCATTTGAGAAATTTGCATTTCTAAAGAGAGAGAGATAGTGGATGACGATTTTCTTGTGTTATCCAATTTCGAGGGTGAAATATTCCCATAAAAGTTGATGTATGGAAAGGAAATTAAGGTATTTCATGGATATTTAATGGATTCATAACTTACAGGTTCAATATACATGGAAAATCGTGGACACTTCAAGATCAGCATGTTCTTTCATCTATTCTAGGTTTTCTCATCATATTCTTGCTCTATGGATTGAGGCGCACTTGGTGAGATTATAATGCCCCATTATTTTATGTTTTGATGTAAATTATATTTATTTAAATTTAATAATACTCTCAGGTTTAAATACCAAAATATTTCATGTAAAAATGTTAAACAATGAAGAAACAATACCATTTCACCACTACCTTGTTGTGAACCAATGTAAGGTTGATGGATTCGAATGGATAAGTAAAATACTGATAGTTTGTGGATGGATGGACTCTTATTGATGTATTATATGAGTTTAATTTTCAGTACATAATAATTTTGAGTCATTTTGTTGATTTTCATAGAATTTGGAGAAGATTGCCTATCATGTCCCCCATGGTTGAAGCTAGTCTTTTTGCATTTGATTTAAGGGAGTTATAACAGACATTAAAAGTTGAATGGTGCTGAATATGAGTTAATTTTTATTCAATTTAAATGTCACATTATTCCATTCATAAATTATAGTTTTATTTAGTACATTTAGAAAGTCATTTTCATCATCTACCCCTAGGGGATTTGAACCACAAGTTGCTCGTAAACATCCATACATTGACCAGATTGACAAAGTGAGTTGGAGAAGTAATTTTATGGTTTAAAGACACATATAAACACAATTTTTATGTATTAACATCATTCATACACCTTATGGTACAATTTGATAGAATTTGGAGCTATTTGGATCCATCTACCATTGGGGGTTTGAGCCTCAAAATTACTAGTAAATTCCCTGAGTTCTCTTGGATACCTATTCAACCCCAAAACCACATATAAATGATGAAATATACTTTAATAAATTATTATAACAGATCCAATTCTCGTATACATACCATTATTGGAGGTTGTACAGTTTTTGGAAGAGATTTGTTTTGGACCCAGGGGGGATTTCCACCCCCCAAATTGACTAGTCTTGTCCCAAAACTTCATCACTTGAAAATTGCAGACCATGGTTGGGTATATAAGTTGATTATATGTCTGATATATGTGTTAATGTGTCCCATCAACCCTCATGAATTTCCTCACAATGTTTTAAAGTAATTGGAGGAGTTTGGAATCAGTTGTATCCATATACCTAGAGTTGAAATGAGGGTGAATTTGAGCACATTGGGAAAATTAACAAAAAGGAAAATTAAAGTAGTATCAGAGCACAATATTGGCACCTGATGTGGTATTTTATTTATGAGGACAAGAATTCAGGGACCACCATTAGATATTGAAACCAAAAGTGCTTTTGTTGAAGAGAAAAAAAATAGTTGTAGAAGGCAATTTTTTGAGGAAACTGTGACTAGGGATGAAAAGGGAACATCATATGATTGTGAGGAGCATATAAAAATCATGGAGCCTATATTTTGATACATGACCAAGAATATTATGAAATGATTCAAATTGTTGGCTATCCAACTTGGAAGAAAATATATTGATCTTAAGAAAACCAAGGGGAAAAATGCATTAGCTTGCTTGAAGAAGCAAAAGGAGGAGACCCATGAACCACCTAGTTATGAAATAGATGAAGTAGAAGAAGTAGGAAATGAAGAGGATCTAAAGTCACTCCCAAGTGACTATGAAAAATATGAAGAGAAATCACATGAGTATGAAGAAGTTTATATTGAAAATATTGAAGATCATTTCGACACACATTCTACCTTGGAAATGAAACAAAGAGAATCTACTGATGGATGCTTGAACTATGAAGAATTACCTATTGATCGGTGCTCACACATATATGTTTGTGAGATAGAGATCAATTTTTAAAGTGTTGTTGCAATCCAAAATTCTATTAAACATGAAAATGAAGACCTTGTAGCAGTTGAAGAAGAAACAAGATCAACTTCCCCATCACCACTTGAGCTTCATGAAGTTGGTCCAAGCAAGAAGGAAGAAGGTGAGGAGGTTTATTTGCAAGAGCCTCATTTTATTAAAGGGTCATTAAAGATGAATTAAAATAATATCCAATATTCCCTTGGAATACTCCATGACACTCAAGCATTAGTGTCAAATTCTTGTTGGAGAGCTACTTCATTAGAGGAAACATCCTTCCTTGAAGACATGGAGAATATTCAAAGACCAATGTGCCACATCAAAGGTAATTTCATTTATTTTCTTTTTTATAGAAACAATTTGTTTTACATTAATGAATTGTTACATTATTCATACTTGAGGAATAATGAGGATAACCATAAGCTCGCAATTCAAAATGCGCAACTTCTTGAAAGTTGCAAGATACTTGTTTTACCTCCTATGTTTTAGATTGTCAAATGGTAGATTGTTTGGAGGATTCTCATGACTGGTGGATCATGATAAATGTGGAATTTTGAATGTGCTTGATGTGTTTGAATATGAAATTGAAGAGATCCAAACACTTGATGTGGTGGAAGGGGAACTTGAATTGTCTTTTGATGAAGGTTCTGCAATTTTTAAAGAAGATCATGATTCCTCTACATTGGAACCAATATTTGACAAAGGTTTCACACTTTTGAAGGAGCTTCATGATACTACCCATATGGATCCTTACCATTATGAAACTTATGCATTTTTTGATCATTTGGGTGAGTTATTCCATTCTCCTACATCCTACAATTCCATGTTTTGCAGCATTAGTCTCAATGAAGTATGGGTGAAAGGGTTCTTTTTTTATGGTGACACATGAGGAGTATGGAACTCCTAGATTTAGTTTTTATGATGACATGGTTGGAGCAAATTATTATTCAAATTTTAAGTAGCATCCTTTGTTACTTTATGATGATTCACATATGCATGGGTGCACCTATGATATGCATTTGAGTCACTTGAAGAGTCATGTTTTTTCTTGCTCAACACTTGGTTCATTTGATGTTGGGGGAACTTAATCCAACATTGGGGTGAATATATTTATGATTGGAGAACATTTTTGTTTCCATCATGTGGAAATTGAACCTAGGTGTTAGAACAATTACACTCACAAAAATTGCCAATTACACATGCAAATTACACACAAAGGAGACTGAATATGGAGCTAAACACTAATCTGTATTGAATAAGTGTAAAATATACAACCTTTTGAAGTCATAGGCTGCCACAATAAATAATTACATGAGATATTTGAATGCATTGGGATGCTATTCGAATTAGTCAAAAGAAGGCTTACTAAATCTAGTCAAATCCCCCATAGGTGCATAAAGTAGTTTCCAAATCTACCTAAGCGATCACGAATTGGAGAAATCAATTAGGAAAGATAATAGGTGATAGAAGGACAAATCATACATGCTTTTATTAGGATAAAAGAGAGGAAGATGATGAGGGAAAAAACCAAGTCAACTTCACCTAGTCATACTTTCCCAATTGCCTTAAAACTCAGTAAAAGCAACAATAAAGCAGAAAAAGCAGATATGTGCTAGGGAGGTTCACAAATAAAGAAAAATTGATTCCAAGAGGTTTCCCAATTGCTCCATGACTCAGTTTTAGCAAGTTTGACCATCTAGGACATGTGGAGGACAACTTGCATAGTGTGGAATATGGAAAGGCAAATAAGACAAAAATGGATTAATTAATGTCTAAGGTAGCTAACTATGGGTTGATTATTCTAACACCCCCCCTTAAGCTTGACTTATTAGTAAAATATCAGAAAATTATAAGGCCTAGAAACAAGGCTTAGTCACCCTTCACATACTGCATGTCCATTTAAACAAGGAAAGAGGCAAAAACCAAGTGGGAAAATTCCTCCCTTAAACATGGACAGTAAAACAAAATTTGAAAATATTGTCATCAATCATGCTTCACAGCATGATTAGAAATTGCCAGCAGTGATTTGAGATTGCTGAAAGTCTTCTCACAAAAAACTTTGGTGAAGATGTCTGCTACTTGTTCTGAAGATGAACAGAAGAGTAGGTGAATGGTGCCATCATGCACAAGCTGTCTGATGTAGCGCATATGGATATCAATGTGTTTGGTTCTCTGTCTCTGACCTAGATCATTGTAGATTTGAATGGTACTCTAATTATTACAATAGATAGTAGTTGAGTATTCTGATTCGAAGCCACACTCACCAAGTAACCCCTGTAACCATAAACATTGAGTTGTTGTATTTACAACTCCTCTATACTCTAGTTCTGTAGATGAGAGTGCAATGGCACTCTGTTTCTTGCTTGACTAGCTGATTGGTCCTTCAGCAAGCATGAACACATATCCTGATGTTGAATTTCGATCTATGTTGTCACCTACCCAATCACTATCAGTAAACCCAATCAAATCAAGATCAGATTTAGCTTTGTATAAGATCCCATGAGTCCTTGTTCCTTGAACAAATTTAAGTATCCTTTTGGCTGTTCTCCAATGGATCTCATGAGGATGATCCATGTATCTTGAAGCCACACTTATTTCATAAGAAATATCAGGTCAAGTATGTGTAAGGTACAGCAAACACCCAATCAGTTTCCTATACAGTGTATTATTTACCATAGGAGAAGAACCTGCTTCTTCAAGCTTAACTCCTGAAAGGAAGGGAGTCTTGCTTGGCTTGCAATATTTCATGTTGAACTTGTTCAGAAAATCCAAAGCATACTTGGACTGATGTACTTTTATTCCATGTTTTGTTTGAGCAATATTGAGACCCAAGAATTGGCTTAATAACCCCAAATTAGTCATAGAAAATGCATGGTTCATTGCATCCTTCAAGGAGGCAATTTCATCCTTTGAGCTTCCTATAATGAGAAGGTCATCCACATACAAGGAAATAATCATCAAAGAACCATAAATCAGCTTCAAATAAACATTAATATCAGACTCGCATCGAACAAAACTCAATGATAGCAGAAAGCCATCAATCTTGGCATACCAAGCCCTGGAGGCTCGTTTAAGCCCATACAATGATTTCTTTCGCCTGCACACAAGAGATGGATTAGTAACAAATCCTCGAGGCTGATTCATGTAAATATCTTTAGTAATATCTCCATTCAGGAAAGCACACTTCACATCCATGTGATGTACCTCCCACTGCTTCGAAGCTACAATAGCTAAGGCTAGCCTGATGGAGTCCATCTTTGCCACTGGTGCAAATGTCTCATTGTATTCTATACCATGTACCTATGAGTATCCCTTGGATACCAATATTTCCTTATATTTCAAAGGTGAACCATCAGCAGCAAACTTAGTTTTGAAAATCCACTTACATTGCACTAGCTTCCTCCCTGGGGGAAGATCAACCAGCTCCCAAGTGTTGTTCTTCTGGAGTGAGCTTAATTCTTCTTTCATGGTTGTTTGCCATATTGGATCATGTGCTACATGTTCATATGTCTGTGGGTTTGATTCAACCATCAGATAGAATTTCTTTTCAAACAAAGGGTCTTTCATACACAAGGCACTCTCAAACAGAGATCTAGTCCTCCTAGAATCACTAGGATTTCCAGCTAGTTCCCCAGCTACATGAATGGTCTTTGCTGCCCATTTTGGTTTTGTAGGACTGTTAGGATATGCAATTAAATCATCATTATCAGACATATCAGAATCAGCAAACTTATTTATCTCTTCACTTACATTCAATGGTTCTGGTGGTAAAGAAGACTCTTGTTATCAACCCAAATGGCACTTCTCCGTTCGAGTGCCGACACTTCATATGTCGGTGCACAAAAGGACATTTATGGATTGAAGGTTTCCTAAAACACTATAGATGGGCATGACATGAGATGCATTCACTATCCACCTATCTTGCCATTTTTACCTTTTTACATGTTTATTGTTGTACGCGACCCTTTCCACAGTAACTCACTTACATACACAACTATATCCACAGCATATCACGTACTGTACATGGGTATTGTCATTGCAACCCACGTACAGATCTGTACGTGGGTTTCCCGTATAGAAACTCGCGTGTCATACGCGGGTTTCCAGTATCAATACTCGCGTACACCTCCATTCGACATTAAAAATAATAAACACGATTAATGGAGATTTTTTAAGCCTTAAACATTAACTATCTTAACTGTCTTAACTTTCTCAACCTTCAAAACTGCTCTATTTTCCTAAGTATAAATAGAGGCCTTAGGGAGGGCATTGATCAATCATACTTGGAGAGGAAAGTTATGCTGGCGGTATATCTTCAAAATTATTTGGAGCAGCAGAACTCAGAATCCTTTGGTTGAAGAGGAGTCCTTGTTTCAGGCATTGGGTTGTACACTTATCTCATTCACTATTGTTAATAAAGAGAATCCTTATTCCAAATGCATGTTGAATATCTTTCATGTATCATGGTTTCATGAATATTTATGATTAATCACTCTATATATTGTTTATCTAACTTGTCATATATACATGTATAAGATTGTATTTGGAGGATTTTCTCTTTGCAGGTGAAGGAGGTGCATCCCTGAAAGCTTTGGAGAGGAGCAAAGTGGGAGAAGACAAAGCTTGGATCAACCATCATTAATCGGGTGAGTCCATCATATCTTCCTATTTCCTTTCTATACTTTAAAGTTGATAGTATGCAAGTTTTAAGAGTACGTTGGTAACCCCAGACCCTCAGTTATAAGGGTGTTTATTCCTGAACAACAGAATTGGCGACTCTGCTGGGGATCCCAGACTGTTGTGGGTTATTTCTGTTTACCGTTGCCCAGTCTTTGCCTTGAGTTTGTGTGTGGTATCCTGTCTTGGTTCATTATTACATAGTGTTTGAAGACCTTGAGAAATTTTCTTTTTATTAGAAAATTTTGTACCTGTACGTGGGTTTCTCTTGCATACAGTCACGTACAGAGCTGTGCATATGCGGGTTGCTCTCTTGGATAGTCGCATACAGTATGCGAGTTTCCCTTATACATGGTTGCATACAAGCCTTAGCATTTGAATTTTTGGTTTAGGGTTTGCTTGTCCCTGTCCCTTTATAAAATTTGTTTGCTGGTTGGTCTTCCTTATAAGCATTATATTGTCAATTTCATGACCTTTTTGGCCACACCTTGTGCTTTCTTGTAAATCCCTTGAGTTCCTTTTGTTTGGATTGTCTTCTATTTGCAATTTGAAGTGGATTTGCCTGTTTTGGGTTATAGGTTTAAGTGTTGGTTATCTGAATCAGTGATCAAGGTCCTAGACACTCTTTTTCCCATTCTATCCTTGGATAGTGATTGGTTTTCCACTTACCTTTGTGTGATCTTAGTGATTTCTTGTCATTGTGCCCATCCAAGCTAGGGTTCCAAGTCTTCCCTTGTTGGTTGATATTTTTGGTCTTATTAATATGTTTACTTCACTTTGCTTGCTTTATACAGTTGATTTAATCCAAGTATGCTCAAGTTTAGTGCATTTAGGTGCATAGTAGTCTTTGAGCATTTTAAGAAGTGAAAAGAAAACATTTTGAAGCTTTTGCATGTGATTTTGCATAGAGTAGTTTTACTTTCAGTTTTTAAAATATAATCTCAAAAAACTACAAAAATATAGTCTTAGTGTTCTCTTTATCATTGCATTTTTCATCAATTTATATTTACAAAAAAAAAAAAATTGTTTTAGTAGTGATAATTTGCTTTGAAAACATACACCTTTGCTTTTACATTTCTTAGCAAGTCAAAAACATCATAGTCTTTCACTCCACTTGCCTTCTGAGTAAAGAATAGCCTTTAAAATGAATGCAATAATTAAAATTTACTAGTAATTTTTATTTTTTAGGGCCATTCACCTACTAGCTTAGGCTAGACTTGTGGGCTAGGAAGTGTAAACTTCCCGTAAGTTTTAAAATTCAGACATAGTGGACCATTCGATAGGTAAATCCTTATCTTTATCGATTGTATCTGGGAAGCTCCTCTCAAAAGGGAGTTAAGCATGAGTCCGCATGGAGGCATTGGACTGAGAAGATAACCCTCTGATTCCTTGTCGAAACGTAGATCAAGACTTTTATGCATCTGGGGATTCTGTCCTAGACAGAGTTTCGGGCCCAGCTACCCTGCCCATGTGTACGAGTCAGGCTTGCGACTGTCCCCCAAGACTGTTGGTATAGCTAAGGTATCCTTTAGTCTCTTGACATTTAGGGTTCATACCTAGGTAAACCACAAGGCTATTTCTGGTTCACCTTGGACGGCTTGAAAGGTAACCCTTGTTGAAAGTGTAAGAGGGTCATGGGTGATTCCTTCACTTGTGCCTAAGAACCTCTTCAAGGACGCCAAGTAACAGTTCTTCAGCTTTCTTTGGGAAAGCATATCTTTTACCCTTACTGACTATTGAGACTCTAGAAATTTTCATAGTGATTTCTCTATGGTTTGTCTGTGTTTAGCCAACCTTAGGGTTTGAATTGTCAAATTTACAATCATGGAGGACCAACCTATAAGGAGGTCACAAAGGTTGCAAAACCTTCCTCCTCTCATCACATTGGAAGCTCCACCTCCACCTCAAAGGTGAAGATTGGACACGGACGGTTCATTTGAACCAATAGGAGTAAGTGAAGTTCCAGATGAACCAACACTTAAATCTAATCGTTTTGATTTTAATACAGTTGAGATAGAAGACTTGTAGGATGATGAGTTTGCAAGGAATTTTAACACTCCCTTGACTGACTTAAATGATCCTGTGATCATCCAGGTTAGGCCTTTTGATTCACCTATTTTAGGTGTTCCCGTGGGAAGGGTTATGTCTACGATGAGATAAAGTTCTTTTTCTTTCACCTCAGCCTTTCTGGCTGAAGGGGTACTACCTCCCCTCGTAAATACTCCTAGATCTAGCATACCTACTATGCCATTGACTCCAGCGAGGTGGGTGGTCCAACCACCGGATCCCATAAGCCTAGCAGGTGCTTCTGGTGACATGGTTACTGGGATCCCCAGTATACCTACTGTTCCTTCTTCCTTTGCACACACTACCCAGAGCGATCCGATAGGATCCTCGGCTTTCATCCAAGGAT
This sequence comes from Pseudotsuga menziesii, assembly GCA_001517045.1. Taxonomy (NCBI): domain Eukaryota; kingdom Viridiplantae; phylum Streptophyta; class Pinopsida; order Pinales; family Pinaceae; genus Pseudotsuga; species Pseudotsuga menziesii. Next base: position 37,164 of record LPNX010922839.1, on the reverse strand, counting down.
TTCCTTGGAATGGGGGGCATATTCACCCATCCACTCCATACGTAGGCCCATCACCTTCTTATGTAGGAGTGTAGTTTGGAAACACTACCTCTTATAGGCAAGGTTTTCAAACTTTGGTCTCATCCCCATTCACAAGCTCTCCCTTTTCGTTGTTTAGCGGAGGGATGCCTGCTCCCTTTTTTCAAACCCCAGTTTTGACTGGGACGACCCGAACCTCATATACTGCACCTCCTACTCATAATCCCGTGGCTTACAGATGGAATCCATTTCAAAGTAATCCATCCACTTCACAACCGATGGCAGGGGGCAACCCCACTTTTACATATGGGTATTCGGGGGCAAGTCCCTCTAATCCCTAGATTGGCACTTTTAGTGCCCCGGTGCAACCCAAGCTTCCTTTTCTGGCAACATTAAACTTTCCATATTTGTCAAAATTGATGAACGACCCGGTGAGGTATGACCTCTCGTGGCCACCTGTTCCTACCAAATTTCCATCGAACGTCCCTAAATTCAAGGGAAAAGTTGGTGAAGATCCTGGGGCTCATGCCACCACATTTCATTTATGGTGTTCTTATAATTCACTGAATGAAGATTCAGTTAGGTTGAGGCTGTTCCAAAAAACCTTAACAAATACGACAACAAAATGGTACATTGAGTTGCCTTCTGCTATGTTCAGTAGTTTTTGGGACTTGGCTAGTGCATTTCTTAGCCACTTTCAGCTTCTGGTTCGATATGATTTTGAAACGGACTTGTTATCTACCTTTAAGTAGAACAAGGATACCCACATCTTGGATCATATCCAAGAGTGGAGAAGGCAAAAGAGCCTTATTAAAGCCACTATTCCTCCTGAGTTCTTACTAGAGTGGTTCCTTAAATCTCTGTTGCCTTACATATCTAAGGACGTATCCACTTCAGGAATGACGAATGAAGAAGAATCCATTCTCAGGGCCCAGCAATTGGATTTGATTTATTCAGAATCTGGGATCGTGTATGAGATTATCCCTGAGGCACTGAGGCCTAACCATGATATGGAGAAACCTAAACCTGGACCCCATGCCGATGGTGTGGTTGGGTCCGTAAACTCTCCCAATGTAGAGTCTTTGGCCAAACAGCTTCATCAGTTGTCCATCAAGCATTCTATGGTGGAGGTAGCAAAGGCTTCCCCCTCCCCCCAAAGTGCAATTTTTTTTGCACAAACCTCTCAGAAGGGTAATCAACAGCCCAGTGGGAAGAAAAAGAGAGGAAAGAAAGGGGAGGGAAATGAAAACAAGCAGAAACCCGTGAACAATGCTGATGGGGGCAAGAAGGAAAAGAAAAAGGCCAAATTCCCATGTAAGTTGTGCCATGAGGATCACCTCACTCACCTTTGTCCCCTTATGGAACAAGACCAGAAGCTTCTTAAAGCTCAACAACTAGCTATCTTGAAGGATCCATTTCCCCAATGGTAGAACTCTGCTTCAGCTTCTAATGTATCAGGGGGCACTTCCGGTGCCCCTGAACCTAACTATATCAACATGGTTCGATCTTCGACTTTGCTACAGACTAGGAATAAAAATTACAAAAAAGAGACTTCTGAGAAGGGTAAGTCTATAGGTGAAACTTCTAACCCTCTCACTATCGAGAAGCTTGCTGAAACTATGCCTAAGATACCGAAAGGTGTCTTTAAGAAGACCTTGCATAATCCTAATGCTAGGGCTGCTTCAAACTACTCAGTGGTTGAAGACTTATCCCAAACCCCTTGTGCAATGTCAGCCTTATAGGTGTTACAGAGCTATCCTACCCAGCGGGATGCCCTCTTAACAACCTTAGGTAGCATGGACTCGTCAAGTCTCATGGCAAAATTTCACTTATATGATGTTAAAATTCGCCTACCTTACCATGTAGCCTTATCAATAGATGTCATCCATGGTGGAAAGACCATTGGAAGGGAAGTTGTTGATGAGGGTGCTTCTACATGTGTTATGTCCTTGTCATGTTGGAAATATCTCGGATCCCCAGAGCTGGTCCCGTCAAACACTCTTCTTACTGCTTTCAACAAAAGGTCTTTCCGTCTGCATGGTATCCTACCATCTTTTGAAATAAAGTTGGCAGGGAAAGCAGTGTCTGTTGAGGTGGAAGTGATTGATGCATACAAGTCTCCCTATATACTTGAATTATCCATTTCCTGCAATGTAGTTCTGGGAAGTATATATATATATATATATATATATATATATATATATATATATATATACTTGCTCAATTGTCTGTGACTTAGATTGGAAATTATCCTTGTATATTTATTTTAAGGCCTACAACATAGTTCTGTAAAGGATCGCACTATACTTGAATCCATTGTTGTGAATTAGATCTAGGAATAGATATGTATATACTTGCTAGATTATTTATATGCATTTTGATATTGGAAGGATCATTGGGATCCCTAGAAAAAAAATCCAGTTACTTCTTTTTCTACATTTGAAAAATTATAAGCCTACCTAGTGGATTCATCACCCAACTCGGGGGTGGCTCTAGGAGGTCAAACATACGCCAAGTGGATCCAATGGTTGGGAGGAAATTCGTAGGCATGCTTTCAGTCGCACAAGTCCTTTTCAAATTAGATTGGTATCCATAATATTTAACTTGATTATGGAAATATTTTATTATGTTATTATGTGGCTTACATTTCTAGAGTAATACTTTGATTTATAGTGCTATTGTCTACATTAAATCGACATGAATTTCAAGTGGTGGTTGCAAAGGATGTGTTCCAATGGTGGAAAGGAATTAGACTAATTCTATGACTACAAGTGTAGAGAAATCAGTTTGTATATGTACATATTATACAAAGTAGTTTTATTTTATCATCTAAGGTAATAAATTTGTCTAACCTTGTTGTTTTGTCCTCAACCGACTTAGGAGAGTTATACTTCATCTCCGACAATTGTGCCTAGGAGATCGAGTACAAACAATGGTTTCTTGATATGGAGTGTGTTAACCATAACAGAAGGGAAGGTTTAATATGTAGTTGTATTTTCATTCAAAGGATCTCCATGCAACTAATATAATGCATGTGTCCTATTATAGTATTCAATGTTATGAAAGAACCCCCTAATGCATATGTGTGTTAAGTTTTACTTGAAGGATGAATACTGTATCGAGGACATACATGAATACTCATGTATGGGAATCATTACAATAAATGAGTGAACAAAAGATAACTATGAACTTTTGTATATACATTATGATTATGGTTTTTAGGAAAGGAAACTACCTCTTTTGTATAAAAGAAACAATAACCTGGAGTGCCATATCTTACGTAGATAAGAGTCATTATGGACCTTGTATTTAGTGAGATTTGCTTATGTGAGTTAGCATTTTAGTGGTTTTGTTTTGTAGGCTCTTAATATTTACGAATGATTATAAGTTTAAGTAATCAATGAGTTTAACTTTATTGGTGTGATTGAATGATTTAATAGGACAATTTTTATACTACACACCCCAAGGAACTGTCTAGGTTTATGGGTATGTTACATGAATGGACACATTTTTGGGCATCCTTTCTGGTGGGAAGGTGGCGAGATTTTCTCCTATCTATTGGGAGCGTATTTAATTCCCTTAATTTTGATAGGATCCTGTCAGCTGGGGCATTCATTTCCCACATCATTTGTCTGTTCTCGAAACTTCCTCTCACATGCACCGATGAAAAGGGTGATGGGAATGGAATTTATGGGTTTAATCCTGATAAGAAGGGCATGGGATTGCAATGATTCTAGTATTGTTGAAGGTCATCTTCTCTCAGGCTTCGCAGCTCTCAGTATCTCTTTTCAGATCAATTGAATGAATGAGATACTAAAGGAAACTTGAAAAACCAAATACGTCTCCCTAGACACCAGGAAGGGTGTGCGCAACACCTTTGAGTTAGAGGAGACTAGGAAAACGATTCTGGATATAGTTAGGCTAGATATGAGGATGGAGGATGTGGAAATGAAGAAGCGGGTTCAAAAGAAATAAATAGATGAAATTTGCAAGAATATATAGATCATGGAAAACAACCAGCTTGACAATTTTGAAGGCATGAAGAATTTTATGCTTGAAATGAAGAGACTGATAATATAAGTTATTTTAGTTGGAAATGAGAAGAAAGAGGAAAGGTTTTCTAGGATTAAAGAGGATATTGCAGCGGTTCAGGAAGCAATAGAGGACATCAAGGGAAAGTGAGATTCCTGACATCAAAACGATAACTGTTCATTCATGGAAGAAGGGGACAACTCACAGACGAAATTGTACCAGGTTCACCACTAGGAATGATGTCTTGAGTCTCTTTTTTTATGCTTATAGTTTATATTTTTTTTGTAGAATCCTCTACTATCATTTTGTAAAGTTATACTCTATTAAAGGAAGAATTGTTTCCATCAAAATAGGCAGTAGAATTTTGATAAACATACAGGTCCAAGGTTTTGACCTTGTGGACTTTTAGTCATAATTATGAAGTTGAGCTATATATACTTGTTTCTCTGTATGTAAATTCTATTTTTATAATATAATATTGTTTTTTTCATATATGTTATAAATAGATTTTTATTTATTATTAACAATTATAATAACATAAATCTAAAATTAAATTTTATTTAAAATATTTTTAGGACTAAAATTATCATTAAAGGATTCGAATTAAAATTCATTTTCAACAAATTTAATATATATATATATGTGTGTGTGTGTGTGTGTGTGTGTGTGTGTGTGTGTGTGTGTGTGTGTGTGTGTATGTATGTATGTATGTATGTAACATTTTTACATGACAATCTGTAGGGACTTGTCCTCCCGGTCCCTAATTTCTTAAAATTTCTAATTTTTTGAATTAAATTTCCATCTTTCATTTATATGTGTGCTTGTTTGGTTAAAACTAAAGGTCAATTCATGTTGGTTATACATATGTGTAGGTATAAAGCTAGAAAAAATGTATATTTACAATGATATAATTTCAACCATACAAGGGTAGAAAGGATAACAATACATATTTCTTTTCAATGAAATATATCTAAGAAACCTTGTAAAACAACATATGTAAGAACCAATAAGAATTTGATACTACTTCTGTAGAAAAACCTGGAAAAACTTTAAAAAATGACATGAATATTAACAGTTTCCTTTGTAGCCTTGTCCCTTGAGCTTTTCTCCTATAGCTCTCTCAACTGAGAAAACCCAACCACTCAAAGAGATATTCCACCCTACCTAATAGGATCATCCTTGTCGGATCCCTAACTTCAAGAAACTATGTTTCTTGAACCCCCGTGCCTAAAACCTAAGTATAACCAGTCCAACGAGTGTTTTATGTTTTTCCTCCAAATCAATGAAAACCATAAAACAAGCCTCCTCTGTTGTTTTCTTCCAAAATTCTTCGATCTCTTCCTCCTATCCATCCCCCTTCCTTTGACCTTTTCTCCATTGTCTAACTTCCTTCATTACTACCCTTATCCCTCCATTAATGACCTCACTCCCTTCTTGTCTAGCATGTGAGGTTCAATCAAACTATTTCAAAATAATATTATTTTAATGCTTTCTTAATTAATTAATAATAACTGCTCTTTACAGGGTCAACCGACAATACTCTTGGCATAACCCTTTAAACCTCAACCATATAGTTATTTGAAATTCTAAATTCACATTTTGTTTCTCCCTTTTAAATAAATGTAATAAATTAAAATGCCATTTATTTACTATTACCTCATATTATAATTAAGACTAATTAAATAATTGTTTATTACAATTAATATTTGTGTTGACTTTTAGTTACCACTCACCGAACCATTTACCTTGTTTAACAATGAATCCTTAGCTATAAATAATCATAATTAATACGCATTTGTCTTAACATTCTAATAAATTATGATGATGATGATGATGATGATGAATAACGCCCACTAAGACTACTTTGGTCTATCTGAACTTAAGAAGGATAATACTTGGTTTACGTTAAAATCTACTTCGTGTGCTCAAAAAATCTTGCCAAAAATCTTTCCAAGACGACTATAGTTTTTGCAAATTAGGAGTTTATAAAGGTTTGTATTGTAGAAAATACTATGAAATTTAGATCTAGTGTGGGTGTAAACAAGGCATACTAAGAGAAGTGATTTTCATCCTCAACACTCATAGACTCACACATATGCAAGCACTTTCTAGCCATGGAGTTTTAGGAATATACCAATGCCTTATTTACCTATGGAGTTCATGAGAGTTCGTTCTAATTTTTTCTATATTATTTTTCTTTTGTGAGCTAGCTAGTACTGAGAGATACTTTTTATCTTCCAAGTTAGGACTAATGACCTTCTTATAGTATCTTAATTTTTTCTTAACGCTAAATTTTCCTCACACCAGAATTTCTCTTTAAACTTAGAAGTAATTATATTTTTGACATTATCAATGTTCTGTAAAATGGCATTTTCATCAATGCCCCAATGGTTTAACCAAACCATGGTATCTTTACACAAACACCACTTGAGGCGTAGTTGGTTTTGACTTGAGTTTGAAGCAATTTTAGGAAGTCTCTCATTTCCCATGTTATTTATCTTATGCTTGTACATTAGGTACCTAGTCATAGACATGCTTTCGATGGGGGAAAGACCCACTTCTATGAGGAGAATAGGATAAGGCGTATTGCTTTTAATTCTGAGGTTATAAGTTATAAACCGCTTCTGTATTTGCTCAATCTTCCTCCAAGATTCTCTAGAAATGTTGCACCCCATACATCACAACCATACAAGATAACAAGGATGAAAAGATTAATCCCTGTAATTAATTATAAATAATCCTAATTAATATTGATTATTAATTGTTAATCATAATCATCCTCTATGGAACTATTTACAATGTTCAATAACTGCATCGTTCTCATAATTTAAAACTATAATTAATATTTATTAACCAAGTACATAATAATATTTTAATAGAAATTACATCATTAATACTTAATGAACATTTATTAATCAATATTAATTCACCTTAATAAGAATTATACCTTTAACTAATGATTTGATGCAATTGTATTAGTTCATAACTTAAGAAGTAATAAGTAGAATGTAACTAGTTACACTTACAAAACATCGAGGCCCAGTTATATTATCATGACAGACTATATATATATATATATATATATATATATATATATATATATATATCTATATAAGTTATGTAAACATTGTTTACATACGTCGTGCAGGTACACTTATAGTACTCAACCACACATTACTCACAATCACATAAGTTACTATCTGTCGACAATTACTTTAAACATGAATTTGAAATGTTTAGACGCTAACGCATATCATATTAAGCTATGACACCAACGTAATACATTGAGACACGACAAAAGAATAAAGAAAAGGTTTTGACACATAGTTAATCAGTTTCCCTCTTAAAACTTCTAGGACATTCCTATCTACGTACTTCGTTCTATTTAATTCACAACTAACTTCCACATCCTATCCTTCATCTATTGTACTACCCTAGAGTGCCAACTACATGACCCAACTCTAGTTAGAACCCATAAGAGAAAGTGTCAATTTTGTCGAGCAAGCTTCCCCAAGAACCCACTATTCATCATCACACACCTTGGGGAGCGTGTCATAGCACCACCCTCCCATGACTCTGGGTTTTGAGGATAAATGGTGGTTAATGCCTCCACCCATGTAATGGAACAAGAGATTATGTCTACCTCGACATAGTGACTGCGTTGCGACTGTTGTACTCAGGTTTTTTCATCAAATAACTAATTTGGGCCATTTGGTTTTCCCGAAATCCCGCATCGAAATCCCGCATCTGCACACACACCATGATAATAAACCAATAATCATGAACAATCAATAATGATTCATTCACATGCGATATATCTTTTAGAAATCATACCATAGAGGTACTTCCACTTCGTAGGGATCAACTATCCCTTAGCTCTTCTAAATTAGAGGAAATTTGGGGTCTAAAATGGGCCTTATAAGAAAACGCCCCAACAATGAATTTTGTGAGTTGGAATTCAAGAACCAATAGAATTTCAATAAAATGAGCCGGGAGGAAAGCGGTACCAATTTGACATATTTGTCATAAAAGAAAACTACTTTCTTTGTTTGTATTTTCGACATATCCCTATGTGTTTTTACTCAAATTTCAGGCGATAGAGCTCGTTGGATACGGAATTTAATTCTGCATCCAACGAGTACCCACACTGCATACTTTTGATGGACCTCGCTACCCCAAAAATAAGAAATACCTAAAAAAACATGATGGTGACATCATCATCACATTTTTTCAGGTATTTCTTAGTCAAAAGTATGCAGTGTGGGTACTTGTCCAATGAGCTCTCCCACTCAGAATTTGAGTAAAAACATAGGGAGATATGTCAAAAATACGAACAAAAGAAGTAGTTTTTTTCGTTCTTCCTCCAAAATTAATAACTATTATTGTATTATTTTAACTATTATTTTATCATTTTCCTTAGGAGGCCCATTTTAGACCTCAAATTTCCTCTAATGCATGTCAGTTAGTCTCATAACAAAATGTCGTGCAATCATCGACATATACATACATATTATTGTTAATACTAACAATAATATAATCTTTGTACCATGTGTTTGGCATCATAATCATCTACTTGAAATATAACTTTAAATCAATATCTATGTATTATTATCTATTAAAATTGCATGCTCGAGACGTAATCAAAACATGATCATAATTCATAATATTAACATCACACACATATATATAAATTCTAAATAATAATAAATATATAATATGTTCACAAGTGTCATCAACTAATGAAGTTCAATAATAATAAGCAAATACAAACCGATAATAATAGTTTAGGCAATAAAGTCAGAACGAAACATTACACAATCCTACATTAAGATATAACTATAAAAATGATGGACTAAAATTACAATAAAATAAAAAATTAAACATAACATATATGTTTTCAATTGGTAGAAAAACATAAAACTCATTTATATATTCATTTAATAAAATTATTGCAAGTTTTCATATAACTTTGTTTACCTTTCTTTTTTAATATATACTCATATATTTATTATAACTATTTATATTCATTATACTGATTCCAAAACCTTAAGATGCTTCTGCATTTCACAAATCTAAGGTTTGATCATGTTTGCTCACAGATCTGCTTTTTTTACCTCATGTTTTCTTAATTTTTTTATATATTTTTTATAATAATAAAAAATGTTTTTCTCCCCATTACATATTTATTAGTCACTACATATTTATTAGTCACCTGAGATTAAGAAGCAATTGTTCACATTGAATTTTATATACATTTATGTTTATAGATGGTTTTCATGGTTTTCTTTTAAATTGTTTTTTATTGTTCTTAAAATCATTTTTTTAATTATATAATAAAATAAATTAAGCTAATTTAAAAATTGTTTTAATTCATTTATTCATTTTTTCATAAAGTTATATATTTTAATCTGAAGAGATAGAAGAGATATAGGTGTACACCATTTTTTATATATATATTTAAGAAATTTTTAATCTCATAAACCAAAGATTTCATACACCAATTTAGTAAAATTTCATAATTCTTTTAATGAATAAAAATTATTATTTTCATTATCATTATTAATAAAAATATAATACATAAACATAAAAACAATTTCTAGATTTATATCATAATTTTTTTAAAATTAAAAAAACTAATATACATTTTTGGAATTTTAAAATGTATCTTTAAGCTTAGCGTACACCATTTTGTATATATATATTTAAGAAATTTCTAATCTCATAAACCAAAGATTTCATACACCAATTTATTATAATTTCATAATTCTTTTAATGAATAAAAACTATTATTTTCATTATCATTATTAATAAAAATATAATACATAAACATAAAAACAATTTCTAGATTTATATCATAATTTTTTTAAAATTAAAAAAACTAATATACATTTTTGGATTTTTAAAATGTATCTTTGAGCTTAGCTTGTGAAGCTAAGCTGCCCTGCAAAATTAATCATTAACTATTAAAAAAAGTAAAATGCAACTTCCCATTAATTAATTTGGACGGATTCGTCAAATGGAATCTGGCCCACAAAATTAATCATTAACTATTTAAAAAGTAAAATGCAACTTCTTATTAATTAATTTAGATGGATTCGTTAAATGGAACCTGGTCCACAAAATTAATCATTAACTATTTAAAAAGTAAAATGAAACTTCCCATTAATTAATTTGGATGGACTCGTTGAATTCCATTTATTTATGTATCACATTAAAATCACCAATGTACATATCATTATAACATTTCACACATTTATATATATAACTTTGAATTAATTTATTTTTAATTATATCTAAGTATAATTATGGTTGCGAGAGACATGAGGAAAATGCCAACTTCTTTTGGAATAAGTGGATCATAGATAATTTTCTAGGCATGGCAATGTAGAATCTGATGGACGAAGGCGACGAAGGACGCACAGAGCTCTTTGAAGGGCTATGATAAGGGTTTCTGCTTCTTGCAGCGTTGCACACAGTTTCTCCTTACAAATGGTTCTCGCAGCACCCTTTTTTTGGCAGGAGAGGCTCGGTCATGGGGGAACCTAGGGGGATTCAAATCCCTCCCAAATACAAATAGCAGAAGGCGGCCCAGCTGCAGACTCATAGCATGCGTCTAGTTAAGAAATGGAAGGAAACCACAAAGAGGAAGATAGGCAAAAGAAAGGAGTGTCTACCATGAAAGGAACGGGAAAATGCATTCCAAAAGCAAGAGAATTCCCCACTCTGCAAATCCAAGCTGGAGGTCTCTGGTCTCACATTCAACACATAAAGGATCATTCCCTCATTGGAAAATTTGTAGGGTTCTAGCCTTTAGAGAAACACCTCCTATGGTGGACTAATGCCACTTGGAAACCCTTGGGACACTATGACCTCCATCTAGGGGCCAAGGGTTTCTTCATAGTTGTTTTCTTGAACCTCAAAGATAGAAATAGAATCTTTGAAGGAGGACCATACTTCTTTAACTCTTCAGGACTTTTTCTAAAACCATGGAAAGAAAGGTTCAGTCCAGAGAAAGAGGATCTGGCTTATGTTCTCATATGGATCAGGTTGTATTCCCTTTCCTGAGTACTGGCATCAAAGTACCCTAGAGGCCCTAGGGAACACAACATGAGAATTTATCAAAATAACAAAGAAAACCAAGAAAATGAGGTACACAGCGTATGATCGCATCTGTGTTTATATGGACATAATGAAGGACTTACCTGAAGGCATCAATCTATGCTCGGATGATGAAGATTGGTTCCATCTCCTAGACTACGAACATATACCTTCAAAAGCAGGCGATCTCATGAACATGGACACTTGTTCAGAGAATGTCCTAAAAAAAACCCAACAATTGAGCAGAAAGGAAAAGAAGTTAAAGATGCAGACAGATTTACCAAAGTTTTAGGAAAAAAAAGAACGGCCAAGAGAAATGAAGGCCCAAAGGTAAACAAAAAACACATATCTTCTAATGCTTTGGATGTTCTCCAATCTGAGCATGTGCAGGTCATTCTCGATACTAATGGATCGCACAAGGTTATAAGCAAAAATGAAGTAGACAAGGGGGGGAAAGAGTAATCCCAGCTAAACCTTATGGAATAGAAAACTGACATGGATATGATGGAGGATGATACTGAGGATATGGATATCAAATACCTAGATCTAGATGAGATATAAAAAGTGGTTCAAGATCTGTAAAAAGGGGTGAACCCCTCATAGTAAGTTGTCTTGCTTAAGGAAGCAATTATCAAAACCAGGAAAAAAAAATCCCTCGGAGTAGGCACTGAAAAATTAGGTACCAAAATCCATGAAGTCATCAAAAAATAGAGAAAGGAAAGGCGTCACATAAGAAGCAATGAGCAGCACATCAAGGACATAGGGGAGAAATTGGTCGTCTCGAGGAAATTTCCCACCATAGAGTCATCATTTGTTGTACCTTGCAAACGTTCCCAATGAAGCTTAACTATTGGAACATCAGAGGTTGGAGTGCGCCTCATAAGAAACAACTTTTAAGAAGGAAAATTACTACGAAAAAACCTACTGTTATGTTTATACAAGAAACCAAATACTCTGAAGAAAACTTCAAAATAATGGTAGAAAAAATATGGAAAGGAAGCGATTTGATATCCATCAGTGCCACAGGGGAAACTGGAGGTTTTGGCATAATCCAGAACCCCTTAGAGATATGTATTTCTAACTTTATGGCTACCAAATTCACTATTTCTACTGACTTTCATATCTCGAGCACTACCCTCAAGGGAATTCTCACTAATGTCTATGGGCTCTTTGCGCTTGCACCAAAATAATCCTTCCTTCACTCACTGAAGCGACTAAATCACTGGGTATTCCAAAAGCATTGGATTCTTGAAGGAGACTTCAATCTCATCTGGAACCTCAAGGAAAACAAAGGAGGTATCCTCTCCTTAGGCACCTCAAACGTAGTCGCTGACATATGTGAGTGTCACTGATTAGTGCATCTTCTGTGAGATTTTCTTGTTCCTCTTCACCTAGAGTAGCATTCAGGATCTGATAAGTTTTCTTATTGACAAAAGTGGGTTCACTAATGAAATTATTAATGGCATCATCTTCAGTTTCATATTTAAAAGTTAAGGCCTTCCCTATCATTAATAATGGCTAAATGCCCTCTTCTTCCTCTAGCTCCATCCATAACGAAATTTCATCTTCTAAGCTCAACTGAGCTGGAGGATAGAGAGTGAGGCTCTTTATCTCGGTTCCATCTGATATGGTCATAGACCTAGATCGACAGCTGATGCAAGCATCAGCTGTAGCTAACCAAGGTCTTCCCAAGATCAATGCGGGTCCTCCTAGCTGTAACTTAGGTTGTAAAACCAAGAAGTCAGCAAGATACTCCCAAGAATCAACTGAGATAACAAGATCATCCAAGATTCCTTCAGGTTTAATAGTGGGTCTATCTGTGAGTTCTAAAATGGAAGGAGTTGGCCAGAGATTAGTGAGCCCAAGTTTTTTTATAGTTTTAATAGTCATAACATTAATTTTTGCTCCTAAGTCTACCAGTACGTTGGGTATTTGTGTGCACCCAATTTGCACAGTGGCAGTGGGATTCCCAGGGTCGTCGTATTTGGCCAAGAGGGTTTTTCCCATTATTAATGTAGATAATTTCCATATGACATGAACAGTGGGAGGATCCCTGGGTTTCCTTCTTGGTTTCCTTGTACACAGATCTTGAACAGTTGTGGCATAGATAGGTACATCTTGAAGGGCCTGAAGGAGTGGAATTTTAACATAAAGATTTTTTAACTCTCCTAAGCGGTTAAACTGAGGTTGTCCCACTACCTTTGGTAACATTAATCTTTCAGGGTATGGTGGTTCCCTAATCAAATGTGTACGCTGTGTGTCAATAAATGTGTCTTTCTATGTCTCATCTGCCATATTAGTAGGATGTTCAGTGTCTTCAATAATGGGGGTCATTGTATTGGATAAACACTGTGGATTCATCCCTTCTTCATGCTCAGAGGATGGGACATCCTCAATGATCAAAGGATACACTACCTTTCCTGATCATAAGCGGATATCATTGCAGGGTACAGGAGTAATGGAGTAAGAAGGCATGTTGACAGTCTCAAATTGATGGACTACTTTATTATTTGGGTTAGGGTTAGGTTGAGCAAGCAGCTGTGGTCATATTGGCATATTGGGGACAACATTATTCTGGAGTTACAGCTGCGACTGCTGATAAGGATGCGGATATTGTTGAGGAGGGTATGGTTCTTGAGGAAACTTTTGATGTGGAAGTTGTGGAGAGGGTTGGTTATGGGGAAACTGAATCCCTGGATGGAAATTCTTCGATCCAGGAGACGAAGAATTTTGTTGGTTTGGTGGCTGTGCGCAGGGGTTCTAGGATTTAAAATTTTGCATTGAAGGTTGAGAGGGGTGACATTGAGGATTAGAATAAGATGAAGGGAATTGTGTATTCATATGCTGCACATTATTCCAATTATTCATGTTATTCGAAAATGGAAACAAATCTGGAGTCATACCTTGATTTTGAGGCTGCCAAGGCTTTTTCTGTGTAATAAAGTAAGTTGGTTCCACATCTGGAGTTGATTCCTGTAGAACAACATTCACTTGAGGTAGTTACGGGCATTCTTTTTTGTCATGGTTCAGCTCGCGCAATTGACACACTTCTACCTTGTCGAGTGGGCACTCCTTCAGAGGGTGGTTCTTCCTACATCTAGGGCAGAATACACCTAGTGTGAGATACTCTACTGCTTGTTTTTGCGTTTCCCTCAGTACATCTATTTTCGAGGAGATGGAGCTCATCATTTTTGTTTTGAAATTTTCAAGGAGATTGCCTATCTTTGCACAGGTGGCTCCTCCATTAGATGACTTTTGCATTTTGTCGAATACATCACATTCTAATTTGTCTTGTTTGTCCCGTCTGTTATTCCTGGAAGATCCCCTGGAATACCTTTTGCACAGTTGCACGATATTTTTAAAGGACTCCTTGGAGATATCCCCCTTTCCCAATAGGTTTAACATGTCTAGACAATCATCCATAATCCCCCAAATTAGGATTATTTTGAGCACATACAACCCCATATTATTCTGTCCAGCTCTCTATACGTTATATAAAATTGTTTCAACAAAATCTTCCAGACTTTCATCGTCCTTTTGTAACATTTTAAACAGTTCTTCTCTCTTATCCTTGGTATTGCAATACTCTTGATATTTTTCTAGGAACACCTATTTCATCATGTCCCAGTTAGTGACAGTTCCTACTCCCAGGATCATAAACCAACATAATGAATTATCCTTCAGAGTGGTGGGGAAATTTTTTAGCTTCTGTGCATTGGTGGTGTAGTCATAGCTGCGACATAGGATGTCAAATTTGAAAAGAAATCCGTCTAGATCCTCTGCTTCCTTTCCATAAAAACTAGTCAACACTGATGGTGATATATTTTTCATGGGGGCTATCCCTTTTGGCTTTTGAATTGGGAACTGAAGTGTAGCAACCGTCCCTTCAAGTGGGGAATTACCCTCATGATGATGATTTTATCCCATTGCTTCTTCCTCTTCGGGATCGCATTTGTTGCTCATATTTTCCTCTGTTTTATCCTCTTCATCCTTCCACTGGTTGTTGAATTTCTGATGGAACTATGTCCACTCCTCTTCAGTCACAACCTTCCCGTTAATGTGATAGATCAAATCTCGATCAGCCGATCCTACAGTACTAACTCTATCTTCCTCCACAGGGGTATCCGAGGGTGTTGCAACTCCTCGTGTGTTCTCCATTGTAGATACTGACGCTGCCACTCCAGGGGTGATAGGGATTCTTCTGATGGGTGTTTCCTGATAGCGAGCCCCAGTAGAAGAATTGGTTCTACCAACCAGGTCGTTAATGAATGTTCTTCTCCCCAATGCTGGATTTCTCCCACGTCCTCGACCACCTGAAACGTTAGTGTTCTATGGGGTTCTAGGATTTATAAGATGGTCATGATGTACTCTTCTTGTATTCATGTAACCCAAAACATGCAAACTAAAAAAAATGAAAGAAGAATGAATAAATATAATTACTGGATGCAACTACAATAGTGTCTAATACTTATCCTCCCTAGCAACAGCGCCAAAATGTTGGGCACCCTATCGGCAAGTTAATTAAAACCAACATATAGAGTGTTCAATATAAATTGTCAACCCAGGGAAGTCTCTTATTTCAAGGATAATATGCGATGTATATGTTTCAAACACTAGGTAGATGATGAAGTAAATGATCCTACTTTCCTGTTCAGCCACACTCATCTCTTAATTTAATTTACTCTCTCAAGAATATAATCACAAGTACCTTCTTACAATTCTTAATCTAGAATTAAAAGATTCAAGAATTAAAATCTAGATTACTTTTGCAGAAATTAAAATCTGTAATTACCAAACCATCTAAATATCCATCCAACTATCTTGATTCAGTTATTCTAGAAATTCAAAGTACAGGAATTAAATTAATCTATTCCAGAAATTCAAAGTACAGGAATTAAATTCTGCAATTATAAATGCGAAGGAACAAACTGCAAATATCTAAAGAAAAAAGCAATTGAAAGAACTAGGGATAAGCAAGGCTGTTATAGCTATCACACAGTTGCATAAAATATGTTTAACCTATATAGTCGACTGACACACCACACCACTGTGGTTTTACAAGAGATGTAATTACTGATTATTCAAATGACACACAGCAACCAATAATCGTTGCAGCTTACTGTAAATAAATAAAGTTTTCACAAAATCACACAACAAAATAAATAAAATACCTAATTAACTCAGCAATCCCTATGGGAACGCGGGCCCAGCCTTCACACAGAGATGCTGGAAGTAACACACGTTAAAATACTGAGATCTGGAGAATCAAAATGCTTGTATTAAAAGTGGCAGATGAGCACACAACCTTATTCACAGTTGATACAATAATTTGGTTAAAAATTCAACCCTTGTCTCGGAATAGTTCCCAGTATTTTACAATTACAATCATAACATCTTCCTACTATTATCGGGTAGCCATGAAGATCTCTGATCTTCATGTTGCCCTAATTACGATGAGTTGTTGCAGTCGTGGCAAGATGAGAGCAGAAGATATAGGAAAGTTGTTATTCAAGCTAGAAATAATGATCATGATTAATTGAGAAGATACTCCATGGATTGCAGCTAATTTTGAGCAGCGGCGCACTATTGCCTCCAAATCTATCGCATTCTATTGCAGCTACCCTTGTATAGCTTGCGTGGAATAATACCATTAGAGTGCGTTCTTTGGGAAACGATGGAATGGATGGCGATCAACTCAGCAATGAATGTCCATCCCTCCTTTGGCATGTTCGGCCCGCTACACCTATATTCGTTACATCTCGAATTATCTTTATAAAACCACCATATGTTAGCATAATTTAAGATGTAAAGCCCTAATTACCATAATCCTAAGCATTAATAAAATAAGACAATGATATAACCATACTTGCATGACTTGGGGGACCAAGTGAAGGAAAAACATCTGTTTGGTATGCATAATAGAGTAGGATAAAACAAAAATAGGTAGGTAAGGGTGGTCAAAAAGGGGTCATTTATGGGCCCAACATCTCTCCCCAACTGTCCTATTGCATGTCCTTATGCAACAACCTCCATTATTCTGAATCTGAATCTGACATTGTGCTTCATTCATGGAGAGAAGAAAAGTTGTATGGGAATTCAGATGTCCCCTTTTTCTCTACAAATCCCTTATGGACAACCCAATATCTCCAACACTTCTGCTCTTTTTCTCTTGTTAACGAGAAATCTCCCATGTACGGTTTTGCTGGCCACCCGATGAGAGCAAATTTAAATTTGAGTCCCAACCAATTAACCCCACATTCCCTCATGCATCCAGCATAACCCTCAACCCTAGAAAGTGCTTGTTCAAAATTCCTGTAATAGTAGGGGTCCCTATTTCTAAGGGTTGAAGAGGCAACCTGCAATCTGTGTCGACTACCTTCCAAAGCCACTCGTTTATGCATGGAAAGGATACAAGTAGAAAAAACCCTTTCTTGAAGTTCCATTATATGCTGAGTTTGGATGGGACACGAGAGTACACTCTGATGACGGTCAAGGACAAGACAAGGATTCTGAGGTTCGTTTCGAATCCAAATATTAGAGTGGGCCTCATTGTGAGAGAAAGTTTGGAAAGAACTTTCCCACTAAACATGATTTCTCACAAAGGAGGGAAAAGACCTCAACTCAACATCACCTTAAAAAGGAACAGGATTCGAATGGCGGTCTAAAGGGAAAGCCAACTCATGCAAATAAAGCTCACACAACAAATTCTGGTCCTCAATGGTACCCCTCTCAACCTTCAATGCAAAATTTTAACTCCTAGAACCCCTAGGCACATCCACCATAGCCACCAAACCAACAAAATTCTTGGTCTCCTAGATGGAAGAATTTCCATGCAGGGAACAATTTTCCCCATAACCAACCCTCTCCACAGCTTCCACATCAAACGTTTCCTCAAAAACCATACCCTCCTCAACAATATCCTCATCCTTATCAGCAGTCGCAACTGCAACACCAGAATAATGTTGTCCCCAATATGTTGATACAACCATAGCTACCTGCTAAACCTAACCCTAACCCAAATAATAAAGCAGTCCATTAGTTTGAGACTGTCAACATGCCTTCTTACTTCATTACTCATGTACCCTACAATGATATCCAATTACGATCAGGAAATGTAGTGGATCCTTTGATCATTGAGGATGTCACATCCTCTGAGCATGAAGAAGGGATGAATCCATAGTACTTATCCAAGATGATGAAAATCCTACTAATATGATGGCTGCGACACAGAAAGACACATTTATCGACACACAGCCTACACAGTTGATTAGCGAACCACCATACCCTGAAATATTAATGTTACCAAAGGTAGTGGGACAACCTCAGTTTAACCTCTTAGGAGAGTAGAAAAATGTTTTGCATCTCTTCCAAGGGAGCATAAATGAATTGGGAGAGGAGTGTGAAAGGCCATCAAAGTTAATGAAATAAAAATTATGGTGTTTAAAACCTAAGGGATATAGGACTGAGAAAGGGGAAGCAATGTGGCAAGGGCATTTCTAAGTAAAGGGATATAGAGAAAATAGAGAGGACTGCCCCAAAGGATGAATGGAATGACGATTATTGGTCCATGGTTGATGGCGTTGGTCTATATCGCAATGAAATATGATATAAATATAAAGGCATTATTAACTTGATCCCTATCCCTTAAAAAAAAATTATGTTAAAATTCCACTCCTTCAGGCCCTTCATGATGTACCTATCTATGCCAAAACTGTTCAGGATCTGTGTACAAGGAAACCAGGAAGGAAACCCAGGGATCCTCCCATTGTTCATGTCATAGGGAAATTATCTACATTAATAATGGGAAAACCCCTCTTGGCCAAATACGACGACCCTGGGAATCCCACTGTCATTATGCAGATCAGGCACACACAAATACGCAATGTACTGGTAGACTTAGGAGCAACAATTAACATTATGACTATTAAAACTATAAAAAAAATTGGGCTCACTAATGGGCTCACTAATCCTAGGCCAACTCCTACCGTTTTAGAACTGGCAGATAGATCCACTATTAAACCTAAAGGAATATTGGATGATCTCATTATCTCAGTTTATTCTTGGAAGTATCCTACTGACTTCTTGGTTTTACAACCTAAGTCACAGTTAGGAGGACACCCATTGATCCTGGGAAGGCCCTAGTTAGCTACAGCTGATGCTTGCATCAGCTATCGATCTGGGTCTATGACCATATCAGATGGAACCGAGATAAAGAACCTCACTCTCTATCCTCCAACTCGGCCGAGCTTAGAAGCTGAAACTCTATTATGGATGGAGCCAGAGGAAGAAGAGGGTGTTTAGCCATTATTAACGATAGGGAGGGCCTTAACTTTTAAATATGAAACTGAATATGATGCCATTAATAATTTCATCAGTGAACCCACTTCTGTCAATAAGAAAATTTATTAGATCCTAAATGATACTCTAGGTGAAGAAGAACAAGAAAATATCACAGAAGAGGCATTAATCAGTGACACTCACATAGTTCCAGTGTTGAAAATTTTTAAAAGTGTTCCTATTTAGGTAGAGGCTGGAAAAACCCTGAATATTAATCCCAGCCTTTCCCTAGATGAACAGAAGTGCCTAATCATTCTCTTAAAAATACACAAAGGGGCATTTGCCTCGGAGTATACAGACATGAGGGGCATCCCCTCTAATCTGTGCACCCATCACATTTATATCAAAAGTGAATTCCGACCTATGTGCCAGCCTCAATGACGAATGAACCCCAATCTTAGGGACATAGTGAAGGAAGAAATTTAGAAACTCTTGGAAGCAGTATTTATATATCCCATTTCAGACAATGAATGGGTGTCTCCACTCATAATAGTACCCAAGAAGAATGGTAAATGGAGAGTGTGTGTGGACTACAGAGAGATGAACAAGGCAAAACAGAAAGATCACTTTCCCCTGCCTTTCATCGATTAAGTACTTGACACCTTATCTAGGAATAAGTTCTTCTCCTTCCTGGATGGGTTTAGCGGGTACAATCAAATCTAGATTGCTCCTGAAGACCAGGATAAAACTACCTTCACCTGTCCCTGGGGAAATTTTGCATACAGAGTGCTTCCCTTTAGTTTATGCAATGCACCAGGCACATTTTAAAGAGCTGTGATTGGCATTTTTTCAGAATTAGTTAATGATAGTATGGAAATTTTCATGGATGATTTTACTCCTTATGGCAAAGATTTTGAAGAAGCATTGAAAAATTTGGAAAATTTTAACTCGCTGCAAACAGACGAAACTATCTTTGAGCACTGAAAAGTGCCATATGATGATGAGTGAAGGAGTGGTGTTGGGGCATTTGATCTCTGTTGATGGCATCCATGTGGACCCCTCTAAAATCAAGGTAATAAAAAATATACCTACTCCTATAACTCAAAAAGAAGTGAAAAGTTTCTTAGGGCATGCTGGATACTACCGAAGATTTATAGAAACCTTTTCCAAACTTGCCTCTCCTTTGTTTTCATTATTAATGAAGGTG